>PVKU01000210.1:486107-634550 GCA_004027475.1 Anoura caudifer | reverse complement strand
TCCCTCCCTTTCTTCCTTCCTTCCTTCCTTCCTTCCTTCCTTCCTTCCTTCCTTCCTTCCTTCCTTCCTTCCTTCCTTCCTTCCGATAGGGGAATGGAGGGAGAAATAGAGGGAGAGAAAAATCATCTCTCAAACCCCCCCAACTGGGGACCTGGCCCACAACCTAGGCATGTGCCCTGACTGGGAATCAAATCAGAGACCTTTTGGTTCGCAGGTCTGCACTCAATCCAGTGAGCCACACCAGCCAGGGCCCTGCTTTTCTTAGTTAACAGTGTCTTCCTAGAATTTCTAATGTTTTTTATTGGTGGTGTCTACTGCTACAGTTTTCTGACTGTCATATAGTTTGACATTAGCAATTTTAATCATGTACCTTCAGGTAAATGTGGCAAACATTAGAAATGTGGAATGATTATAGAAGTTACTAATCAATGATAAAATGAGCTTATGTACATTTAAACCTTAAACATTTTGTTTTCAGTTCAACTGATGCATGAATCTCCGCATACTTACATGGCTCCTTTTGTTTCTTGCTGCCTTAGGGTTTTTGGAGTGTGCATTCTTTGAGCAAAGTTGGCTACAATTGCTTTTTCAAATTGCATTTCTTCTGTGGAAGTGTATTTATTGATGTGACTGGAGTGTCAGCATATTAGTGAGTTCTAAGTGAAGACAGTAAACCACAAAACAATGGAATCTGATATTAAATAGACCTCTTAGGAGGTGTAGTAAGCATTTTGTGAGCCCCCAAAGAAAATTAAAATCAGTTTTAAACATCTTTGCTTTTGCCTGAATATTGACCAAATAATTTCTTTTTTAATTTTTTTAAAATTTTATTTTAATTGTTGTTCAAGTACAGTTTTCTGTTGTTTACTCCCATCCAGCCCACCCACCCATCCCTCCCCACCTCCCTCCCATTTCCACCCCCCCTAGTTTTTGTCCATGTGTCCTTTATATTTATTCCTGTAAACTCTACACCTTTTCCCCTGAAATTCTTCTGAAATTCTCTCCCCTCTGGTCACTGTCATCCTGTTCTGTATTTCAGTGTCTTTGTTGACCAAATAATTTGAAATTGAATACAAGGTGCAATGAAAAGTACATTTTTAATGCAATCTAAATTGTTATTCTCTGAAAGATCAGTGAAAGTATATTTTGAAGGATATCTTGTCCATTGTGTTCGTACAAATGGGACCATGAAACTGTGAGACACCCTGCTTTGGAGCTGTCGAGGCGGGTTTCCTGCCAGCCTCATCCAGTAGCTAACTGTGCTGTCTTACAAGTTACCCATACTTCCAGGCCTCCGTGTCCTCCTGGCTACACCACCGGAGGTTTGACTTCACGGGTTTCTAAGGTCCCTTCCCCTTAGTCAGCACTGGGTTCCTGGCTCATCTAAATCTGGTGGAATGCAAAATTGGTTTTTTTACACAGCTTTCTCTTCCCCTGCCCCAGTCATACTAACTCCACTCACCATCTCCAGCTCCATCATCTCTAAATTTTGAAGTCATTGGCTCTGATTCTGGAGGCCAGAGTCAGTGCTTCCTTCCTTCAGTCTCCAATTGGCAGGAATCCAGGAAATAGGGCTTTGTAGTGAAGGCCTCCCTGGTGCTACTGACAGCCTGTCGAGTGTGCTTGGCCCAGGTCTGTCCCTCAGGACAGCTCGCTGCCTGCTCCTACTTTTTAGCAGCACACAGATGCCTGGGGAGGTAAGACAAGCAGTAAATCAGTGAAAAATAAGGGTGCATACAGCCTGCAGGCCATAGGGTTTGATTACTCATGTACCTTAATGCTTTTGCTCAACCATTCACATTCTCTTAGCCTCCTCTTTCTAAAAACACCCACCCAGAATAGTTTCTTTAAGCACTAGAACTAATGTGTGTGAAATGTTTTCCAGTTTTGGCTGTACTTTGGAAGCCCCCTGGGTCTTTAAAACCCACCAATGCCCAAGTCCCACCTCCAGAAATTCTGATGTAATTGGTCAGGGGTGGGCCTGAGAGTGGCGGTTTGAAGGCTTCCCAGAGTAATTGATTCTACCATGCAGTCAAGGTTGAGACCCACTCACTGTAAAGCCTTATCACAACTCCTGACACATAGTAGGTACTCAAAATTGGCAGATAGGATTATGATAGTTGAGGGCATGAGGGAGTGAGAGATTCCTGGGGGCATTTCAGGAAGGCAGTGACCTTTTACCCAGCCCTTGAAGAAAAGGCAGTGATTACAGTGAACAAAAAGATCTGGAAGTTGGAAAACCTGGTCCATTGATGTGAACCAGTGCACAACTATCTCAATATTATAGACATCTCTGTGGGTTTGTGTGTCTGCCCTCAAACAGGTGGAGGTCCCACCCTCATTGGGTATATCTGAAGCCGTTACCTATATTCATTATCTATTGCTACATAGCAGATTACTCCAAATTTTAGTGTCTTTCTTAAAAGTATATTTTGATTATTGTGCTATTGTAGTTGTCCCATTTTTTTCTCCCTTTTATCCCCCTCCGTCCTGCACCCCACCCCCCTAAGCACCCACCCCCCACACTTAGTTCATGTCCATGGGTCATTCTTTGGCTTCTCCATTTCCTATACTATTCTTAACTTCCCCTTGTGTATTTTGTACCTACAATTTATGCTTCTTATTCCCTGCACCTTTTACCCCATTCTCCCCCTCCCCACTGATAACCCTCCATGTGATCTCCATTTCTGTTCTTATCCTACTGTTTGCTTAGTTTTTGTTTTTTAGGTTCAGTTGTTGATAGTTGTGAGGTTGCTGTATTTTACTGTTCATAGTTTTGATCTTCTTCTTTTTCTTAGATAAGTCTCTTTAACATTTCATATAATAAGGGCTTGGTGATGATGAACTCCTTTAACTTGACCTTATCTGAGAAGCACTTTATCTGCCCTTCCATTTTTAATGATAGCTTTGCTGGATAGAGCAATCTTGGATGTAGGTCCTTGACTTTCATGACTTTGAATACTTCTTTCCAGCCCATTCTTAGTGCCTTAAAACAGCAATAATTATTATCTTTTACTGCTTCTGTGGGTCAGAAATACAGATTGGGGTATGGAGGGGATGGCTAGTCTCTGTTCCTCTGTCCAGGGCTTTGTCTAGAAAGCTTGGAAGCTGGGTTTAGAATCCTATGTAGGTTTATCCACTCACATGTCTACAGTTGTTGTTGGTTGTTGGCTGAGGGCCTAGCTGAGGCTGTTAGGAACACTAGCACCTGAGCTTTCTTACTATTTGGGTGGCTGGGTTCTAAGGGCCAGCATCCTGAGAGAGATGGGGAGGCAGTCAGAAGCTGTATTCTTTCTATTACCTAGTCTTGGAAGACTCATAGCATCAATTCTGGTTGATTTTATTAGAAATGAACTGCTGAGTCCAGCCCATAGTCAAAGGAAGGCAAATTAGATTCTTCCGTGGTTTGAAGGGGAGAGATGTACGAGGCTTTACAGGATATAAAAGCCACCACATCACATAATCACTTTAGTTCCTTCTAGCCTGTCATGGCGTGAACCTGGGGTTCTCAATCTGAAGATAAGATTTCAAGTTCTATTGCTACCTTCTCCTAGCAGCGGGGAGAGTCACTTACTCTAACATAGCACCCTTTCCTCTCCTTTTTTCATCCAGTTAAAAGGAAGCCTAATGACATGTACGTGCATGTGTTTTGCTGACTGTATACAAATGCATAGTATTCTTTTTTCTTCTTTAAAAAAATTGTTTTAAGGTTTTATTTACTAAATTTTAGAGAGGGAAAGAGAGGGAGAGAAACATCAATGTGTGGTTACCTCTGGCATGCCTCGCACTGGGGCCTGGCCCACAACCTAGGTGTGTGCCCCAACTGGTAATTGAACCTGCCACCCTTTGGTTCATAGGCTGGCACTCAATCCACTGAGCCACACCAGCCAGGGCTGTTCTTTCTTCTTCTGATTCCACTAACCTTCCTTGGACTGAGAATGAACAAATAATACAAAATAAAGAATGATATGTGAAATCATGAGATCAAGTTAGTGAGGAAAACTGATCATGAATACAGACAGGGTCTTCTTTAATTCTGTGTAACTTAAAATATTTCTAATATAAATCATATCTTTATAGGAAATACTACTGATATTACTTAAATTATTTCCAATTGGGAAAAATTCTTTTAAAAATATAGACTATTTTGTCTTCAAAATTGCACATATATGTATATATAAAATATATGTATACACATGTGTATATATAATATATGTATACACACGTGTATATATAATATATGTATACACACATGTGTATATATAAAATAGATGTGTATACACACATACACATGTTTGTATATACATATATAATTGCATAGAAAAAGAATTGGAATGATATACCTCAAACAAAATTGGTCATTCCAGGAAAAGGGAAAAAGACTTTCAGTTTTTAAAACAACTTGAAAAATTTCACCATTTTTTAAAAACAAATAATGAGCATGTGTAGCTGCATTATTTATATACCTACATACTTTTTTAAAGAAGAGATCTTGGTGGTAGTATACAGTACTGGGTGGAGAAAGGAGAGGGCAGATGAGGGAGGATGTTTCCATAATCTTCTGTTTTTTTGTCCCATTTTACAACTGGGTCCCCAGGAGATTATATCTTGTGTGCTGGGACTCATTTTCAGCCTGAGGGAGTAGGTGACAGGCAGACTTAGCCAGGAGGGGATGAGACTAGAAGCACCTGGAGCCAGAGGAAAGGTAAGATAGGCTGGAGTTAGTGAGATTAGATCACCATTGAGGAGGGTTAAGAACGAGCCTGAGGGAGCCAGGGAAAGCTCTGGCAAAAGCTTTGGGAGCCTTCCCCAATTGTTCTGTAAATGAATAGACAAAGCTCTGATTATTTATTTATTTTTTTCACCAAGGGGCTGGCTTCATCCTGGAGTACCTTTATAAAATTCTAGATCGTTTTAATGGGATGGATGACAAGTTGTTTTCCACCTGTGGTTTTTCCGTCACGCCAGCCTTGCTTCGTTTTGCCTGGCTTTATTCTGTGACCAGAAAAGAAGTTGGAATTCTGAAAAGTTGCTTTAGCCAAATCCTGTGAACAAAGAGGGCCTTGTTCAGGGTTTTGCACATCAGCTTTTGGAGGAGTCTGATTCATCAGTTCGGATCTCTGCTTTTCAAGTCTTTGCTCTAGTTAGCCTTACCTTTCTCTGTCTGGAGGGCAAGCCCGATGAGGAGCAGGCAGTGTGGTCCGTCACCCAGCTGGAGGCCTGCGCCCAATTCCAGTTAACACCAGTAGGTTCAGCCTGGGCAGGGCCAGCCCCTAGTGGTCCTAATGGACACCTGTAAAAGAATCCCAAAGAGGGAGGCAAGCTTTTTAAAAATGCTTTTATTTGTTTTTATTTTTAAAAGATTTCACTTCTTTATTTTTATTTTTAAATTTTTAAAGATTTTATTTATTTTTCGAAAGAGGGGAAAAGAGGGAGAAAGAAAGGAGAGGAACATCAAGGTGTGGTTGCCTCTCATGCACCAATGCTGGGGACCTGGCCCCCGCAACCCAGGCATGTGCCCCGACTGCGAATCTAACCGGTGACCCTTTGCTTCTCAGTCTGGCACTCAATCCACTGAGCCGCACCAGCCAGGGCATCTTTATTTATTTTTATAGATGGGGGAAGGAGGGAATAAGAGAGGGAGAAAAACATTGATATGTTAGAGAAACATCAGTTGGTTGCCTTTCACACGCCCCCAACAGGGGACCTGGCCCGCATCCCAGGCATGTGCCCTGATGGGGAATCAAACCAGCGACCTTTTTGTTCACAGGCCAGTGCTCAGTGCACTGAGCCAGGGTTGGGAGGCAAGCGTTGTTACTGGGTTTGGCTTCTCCAGGGCTACATGGACACTATTTTAACCTCCACGATCTCTATGGATTGTGTAATCCACCAGAGGTGGGTAGGTACTGACAGAAAATTCAGCAACTGGGAGTGACAGTCACTCTTCTGTTAGTCACTTCCCTTCCTGCTACTGCAACATCCTAAGAAGATACCAGCATCGATGAGTTTGGGTCCTGGCTGAATATGGCTGAGGCCTGGAGCACAAAAACCAGTTCCCTAATTTTGTTTCCTGTTAGATTTACTTTCTCTGTAGACAGCAGCTGTATGTTAAGTGACATCCCAGCCCTGGGGAAGACTCGTGAGAATTTGTAGGACCTGGGGGATTCCAGCTCTGTGCATGGAGAAGTTCTACGCTGCCTGTGTTGCCCGTAATGCCTGGTAACTGATGGTATTACGTTACCAGTGTGAGCATGTGGCTGTCATTTTTTCCATCGTTCTCTCACTCTGTTTCCCTTGACAGGGCAATTTGGTTTTGATGCCGTGCCAGAAATCTTCTGACAATGAGTTACTGGAACTTGGAGAAAAGGAACTGTGTGCAGTACCGCAGGCATTTTCTGGTGGACAACAGCGTGTTTCACGGTGAGCTGCCTTTTGTACTTATGTAGATGGGGCTTTTATTTCGTTTCTGACAGCACTTTCATTCCAACACTCAGGGTGCAAGTGCGGTTTGACTGTTGGGTGGAACCCAGAGCTCGAGTTGGCTTGTTGATGGGTGGTTACCAAGAACCCACAGTTGTAAGCAATGTGCTCCAGCCCAACGGCCAGCATGGTGCTATCACTTCCTACCTTAGAAGTGAGTTCTTATTAGTGCCTCATCTTGTCTACCTCACCGTCAGCTCCAGTAATGCCCCTTTCTGATGTTTAAAATCTGTCGATCATCAATCAGTGCTTATTACCAGCACAGTGTGTGTCTCCTCTCGGGCCACATATAAAACCAGGACAGAGTGGCTCACAGCACTTGACCATTACTATCGGGGTGGATTTACCGCAGCAGTAAGTCACAGAGCAACCAGTGTTTGTCATTTTCATGGCACACTGAGACCGATTGCCTTTACCCTGCTCTGGCATGTTTATTTTGTGGTATACAGTCAGGGATAAGCTCTGTCAATACTGCTATCAGCGTACCCTTGAGGGAAATTTATTTCAGCGTCAAAGATTTATGTGTTGCCAGAAGTTTTGGGGTAATCTCCATCAAAAGCCAGTGGAACTGTAGCAGGAAAGGAAAGATTTCAAAGGGAGTGGAGGGATGCTTCACAGAATCCTATAATCTGAGCTGCCTTGAACTTTCTAAGTTGGGCTTTTCTTCCCCAGTTTAGTGACAGTGTTTTTACTAGTTTAAATTAGGTTTACGATAACGAATTTAACATTGCTTTATTAAAGCACCTTCAAGTTTACACCGTTTTTCCACATTCTTTATACCACCATACTATAGGATTTTACTAGGTAGAGGATGATTTTATTTTACAGGTCAAGAAAGGGAAGCAGAGATGAAACAACCAGCCCACGCTGATGTAGCTAATTATTAGCAAGGCCAGAACTAAAGTTCCTGCTTCCTCTGTTCCAGGCTGGCTCTTGGCTTTGCAGCCGTGAGGAAGGGCCCTTAGCAAAGGAGTCACAAGAACTGTGCCTTCACACCTGGGCACCAAGTTCTGCTTTGTTTTTCGGTGACCCTCCCCTAAGGGTCCTGTTTACCGCTCCATCCCTCACATACCGTCAGTGTTTGCTGTGTGGTATTTTCCCTCAGAACTTTATTTGCAGTAAAAAAAATTATAAATATGGTCATCGAAGAAACCACAAGCATTAGAAAAACTAGCTTTATTTTGTCAAGTTTTATTTTGTGCCGGTTTTGAAGAAGTTAACATTTAAATGCCTTCAGACATTATTTTAGAACACCTTTGTTCAGAGGTCTCAAGTTTATAAGGATTTAGAAACCATTTCCTATGTATTTTTATAGTTGTGTAACCGCTTAGTGTATTATCATATTGCAGTTATTTATGCTGAGGGCTTGATGATCATTGTTATATTGAATTATCTCACTACCTTGCAATACTTATTATTCTTCCCAGTTTATGGATGGGGAAATGGAGGCGTGGGAGAGGTTGTGGAGTTCTAAAATTCACACTGTGTTCTGTGTAACTCCAAACCCCACTGTGCCTGCCGCACTGTAATTTCCATTTCAGTAGAGAAATTAGCACTCTGACGTTTGAGTTCTCTTCAACCAGATTTGCTCTCCTATGACCTTTCAGTGTGTGATCTTGATTTAAGCAGCTTGTATCATCCTCTAGGATCTCAGTTCACTGCTCTATGAAATGAGTGTGCTGGTGTCGATACATTTTGAGGTTCTTTTGAGTTTTAATTTCTGAGATCCCGTTGAAGTAGTTCTGAGAAAAAGAATTAGTTATTTTGTGAGCTCCCTTTTCACTAAACCTGAGCTACACCAGAGGGCAGTAGAATGCTTAAAATATGAACAGATTACTTTTTACGTGCAAGAATTACTTTTTTTTGAAAAGATGTAGAGGTTTTACATCTGCTCAATATTAAAATGATTAGAGTTCATTAGAAATAGAATTCTATTTATTTAAATAAAGCAGTAGCCTTAAGCATTTCTGGTAGTGTAAACTATGATTTTGGATTTTTGTACCTAAGGATATGTAATTCAGGAAAGAATGATGCCTCTGCCCCTCACCTCTGCAGACAATTAACATTGTTAAGCCAGGAACTTATTTAACTTAATGGAACGTTGTAGGGGTTCTTGGTATATTTTAAGCCAAGGGAGCGCTAGTGATAATATCTTTGTAGAGGATTTCAGAACATTTCCAAGAGAAGAAAGGGACAGGATATGTTGAGTCAGAAATGTCAGATTGGTTTTAGAGGGGCTTCTGGAACGTAGGCTGAGCATTTGGATGCTTTTGTGGATTAGTTTGGTCTCACCATCTGCCGATAATTGTCCTTGCATTACCAAATCAATCAAAAGAAACAAAACTTTCCATTATAAACAGAAAACAACCATATCATCTGTGAGATAATAGACTTGTAGAATATACAGACTTGGATGTGAAAATCATGCCAGCCAGACTTTTACGTACAGACTTAAGCGGAATTCCCAGAAGAAGAGAACTGCATTAAAATGAGTGCTATGTAGGCTAAAATGGTCAATAAAAGTAACGATAAAAATGTGACTCATACATACAGTTCACAGTTCATGAAGCATATTCATAGACTTATTTTATGAGTATAAAGGAAGTATGGTTCTTGTTGGAAACAATTTAGAAAATTACCCACAATCCCACAGCCTGAAGAGAAACACTTTATAGTTTCCATTCAGTCTTTTATTAATTTCATCTTTGCAGCAGTCCTGTTGTAGAAATGTGATATCTGGGAGAGTTAGGCAATGGTGGATGCTGCTCACCAGAAATGAGCTGGTTGAGCTGACCTAATTCTGTGTTCACTGATGAGAGGAACCCGCCTAAGAATTATGGAAAATTGTTTTTGTATTTCCCACTTGTCTGCCCTTTGCCCAGATTTTTAGGTGATCTATTGAATCCAAAGCGATTAGGTACCTGTCCAAGAGGCCAATCACTGGAGTTTTCCTCTACTTGGCTTTTATTCTCTTGTTATGTTTGAAGTAGAGAAAAAACTTGGGCAAAGAATGATGGCTATAGTATGAACCTTTTAATGGTTTATACATTCATCAAAGTATTTTTATTTAAAAGTTATCTATACCCTCAGGTGTTTCTCATGGTTGCTGTGAATTGCAGCATTTTTTTAACCTGGGACACAGGTTTTTAAACCAATAATCAGTTTATTTTTTAATTAATATATACAATTTCTTGTGCACATAAGCTTATGTTCCTTAATAGAATATAATTGGAGGTGGCTTAATTTTTGATTTCAGGCATTGCTAGTTAAAATTGTGATGCTGGAAGAAATGGTCAATTGTTTTCCTATAAGTTATTGTGGTATTATCCCAACTTACTATATTGAAATTTATTTCTGTTGCTATCATGTTGTTATAGGCGTTATATAAAGATTCAGTTGAGTAAATTTCAAAGATCTAATTGGCTTTAAAAAAAGATTTTATTTATTTTTAGAGAGAGGGGAAGGGAGGGAGAAAGAGAGGGAGAGAAACATCAGTGTGTGGTTGCATCTCTCATGGCCCCCACTGAGGACCTGGCCCGCAACCCAGGCATGTGCCCTGACTGGGACTCGAACTGATGACCCTTAGGTTCCCAGCCTGCGCTCAATCCACTGAGCTACACCAGCCAGGACTAATTAGCTTCATTGATCAATTCATGAATTGGGCAGCACCCCATCTAGCAAGTAGAAAGGAGCTCCAGAGGGCTGTAGAAAGGGAAAGGTTTTCAGAGGAAGAGAGGGGATGGGACACCCCCTCTTTTTATAAATAAAAAAGATTATGTTGGTCAGGGTCACCTATCTTTGGGGACAAGAAGTTTTGTTAGGAGGATTACCACCTCATTGGTGCTGACCCGGAAATTCCAGGCTGACTGGTTAAGATTACATTCCTGAGGAAAGTTGTAACTGCAGTTAGGTTAGGCATCAAATTTTGTTTGCTAACATGGGCCTAACACAAGTGACTCCGTTTTGGGCTTGTTGTTCCTTAACATACAAATGTTTCTGAATGACTGTCACAAATCTAGGTAGAAATATTTTGAATTGAATCATGAGTGTCTTGCTCTTATCAAAAGTGGCCAGAGATGACCTGTGAAAGGGGTTGGCTATTCACTTGACCCAGAAAACCCCACAAAATCATGCAAATCAAGAGGTTCAGATCTTCGTGTTCACCTTAAGAACACTCCTGAAGCTTCCCAGGCCAGCAGGGGTGTGCATGTCTGAGAAGCTGCCCTGTGTCTGAAGGATGTCACTTTATAGAAGCACCGTGTGCCATTCCGTCGTTTAGTGGTGGAGTTGGTAGGCGGGGCTGGACACAGAGTCGGTAGCTTAAAAAGAGTGCTGACATTTTGCTGCATGTGCTTAAACATGCAGAGAGTACTGCTGAACTTAAGGGTTTATATGTAGGTCCTCTGGTCATTGAGCACATCCTGGTGAACATAGCTCCCCAGATGCGGCCTAGAATTTACAGAGTTCGTGGGCAGATTAACCCCTACGTGAGCTCTCCCGGCCACACTGAGATGACCCTTTCTGAAAAAGGGCAGGTTGTTCCTAAACCAGAAGAAGAAGTTGCACAGAAGAAAGAGTTATCCCAGAAGAAACTGAAAAAAACCAAAACTTATGGCCTGGGGGGTAAATTCAGCATAAAATAAATACTAATAACTGTGTAAAAAAGAAAAGAACTACGAATGTCTCTTACTCTCTAGGGATAAAATGAAAGTTCTCTTGTTAAATAAAAAGATAGGGATAAAAAGATAGTTCTCTTATTAAATAAACATTTATGTAGTATTTCTTTTCAAAAAGTGCCTCATATGGGCTTTTCCTTTGCCTTACAACAACTTTCTAATAAAAGTAATTTAGTTTAATTAAATAAATTTCTCCCCTTCATGTCCAGAGGACCAGTCAGTGAAGCAAGGACAGAAATTGGACTGCCAGTTTGTAAAGGAGTGTGGAGTGGGATCCTGGAGACTACTTTGTTTCCAGTTTTACTACTAACTTGTGTAGCCTTTGTCACCTAGGAGGAGACCCTTAGTTTCCCTTTCTCTAAAATGAGGGTTTTGCCAGATTCCAAGTTTCCCTTCTAACAGCAACATGGATGGGTGTGTGGTCAATGGGAGGGTCCTGCAGGCCTGGATGTGGGAAGGAAAGGCTGAAGGGGGGGAGGAAGAGGAGGCAAGATTCCCTCTTAATTATAAATTTCGTAGTTAGCTCTGCACTGGCAAAAAGTTACATTTTCCTTTAGGAAGGGAGGATGTGTGTGTGTGTGTGTAGGATGCTCATGAGTTCTTCTCACCATGGAGACACCAATAGCTAGGACTGACATTTCTGGACAAGTGTGTGTGTGTGCATGCGTGTGCATGTGCACGTACGTGTGTGAGAGAAACCCTGGTCTCCTCTGTCAGAGGGCTCTTAAGGTCGGACTTACCTCTCTCTCTCTGCAGCCCCACTCATTGTCCATTCCTAATTTCCTCTGGCGGAGGCATGGCTTCCTTTGCCCTGAGGAGATACTTCAGCAACTGTCTGGGCCCTGCCCTTTCTCTCTTCTCCATGTTTCTCCCCATGGAGCTGTGCAGACTGCTATGGGCTGCGGAGGCTGGGACAGAGTATGACATTGTCCTCTTTCTCTTCCCAAAATTGATTAACTACAGCCTCTTTCCCACTGTGATGGGGACTGCTCCCATAAACATCTGCCGTAAGAAACCTCTGAATCTTTTTTTTTTGTAGCTCTTCCCCCTGCTTGTCTCTGGGGTGAGATCAATGCTGCCAATCCAGGCACCTCTCTGAACAGGTAATAGGGGCTCAGGTAATGGTATTTTGAATGGATGGAATGCCACCTCCCCTTACCCCTGACCATTCTACTTGACACTTGTAGAGCCACTGCAGGCTGGTCCTTGTCCATGAACACTTGGCTTGGGTGACTTCATTTCCTCAAAGGTACTGGTGTTGGTGTTCTTTGTTGTGCTTGCTCCTTGGAAAGTTGTGTAGCTGGATTTGATCAGAACCAAACAACATGCTGGATTTATAAAAATCCATGTTGAGATGTCTCAGCCTCTTTTCCCCATTGGGAATCTCATTTGATTGGGAGATTTTGCTGGGTATGTCATGATTTCTGTGTTGAGATTATTCAGACTTTGCATGATGCATAGGAAAATAGCAAATTGAAGATTTGGATCCTGGGAAGCCCCAGTGTATGAGAAGTAACAACATTCAGTCTTTGAAGCTTTGGTTTTAGTTGTCTGAGACAAGCCTATTGTGTTCAGGGAGAGTCTTGGCCGGCCTTTGCTGTCGACTCTCGAATTCTTTCTCTTAAACCTGTGGCCACTGGGAGTCCAGCTAAGCAGAAAATTCTTAATGATCTTATTCCTTTATGCTCGAAAATACCAATTTTATAATTAGTAAATTAGAAAAAATGTCTAATAAACAGTCAACTTTTTTTTCAGATTTGCAGACTTTTCACATTTTAAGTGGTTACTTATGACAATTATTTCTCACTAGACCTATGTTACAAATCTAGGCCTTTGTTCTTTAAGCTGTATTCCTATAATTATAATTAATTTTCCTCTGCTGCCTCATTTCCCCAATTGTCTTCTCCGAGTCTATGCCTAAATTATGCACAGATTGATGGGCAGATGAAGTTCCATGAGTAGATTTAGGGTTCTAGTGGGACAACATAATTATTCAATGTAGTTATATAAAAGATCCAGATTTCTTGGACCACAGTAATAATTATTAGTGACTGCATTTGTAATCAGAAAAGCCTCCTGTCTCCCATCCATCAAAACAAAGATTGCGTGCTCTTATTTGTCCCTTGGTGCTGCGTAAGTGAAAATTCATCCTGATAGACCTGTGATAGTTTATTATGTTTTCGTAGGGCTCATTCCTTTCAGCAAGTATGTTTGTGGTTATTACAAGGGCCAGCTGTTGTTTCAAAGGGATATTTAGATTTTTAATTTCAAGCCCATAGCCTGGTGTGTGTTTCACCCACACCCACAGTTTTAAGTCCCACCTGTGTGCTGATAACTCTCAACAGCATGTCCCTGGCTTAGACCATCCCTCTGAGCTTCGTACCCAGAGTTCCATCCTAGTACCCAGTGGCTCCTCTGATGCCTTTCAGCTCTTCAGACAAAACCTGTCTGGAGCAGAGCTCCCACTTCCCCACTGTACCGACTGGCTGGCCAACCCTATCTCACCCTTTCTCTCCCTCTTCGCACCCCAGCTACAGCAGCCTTTATGGTTTTTGCCCACAAATCTAACTTCTTCACTTAGCCAGCTTTTAGCTCATGCTTCAGATCTGAGTAAAGGCCTCTTCTACAAAGAAGCCTTTTCTGATTGCGCACACCAAGACAGCCCATTTTATGCTCTCCAATCTCCGGGTATTGCTGTCTTATTGCATTATTGCTATTGATTTTGTGATAATTTAATTTCTGTCGCCCCCACCTTCTAATTTCTAGGAGACAAAGACTACTGTGACTTCTATCTCCAGTACAAAGTAGAGCGCATTGTATATAATAAATAGGTGCTCGGTAAAATACTGCTGAATGACTTTACTGATTTTATTTAATAGGGGAGATAACAATTTCCTATTTTATTATTTTGGCACTCTGTTATGTTTGGCTTTTAATCTCTGTGCCGTGGAATGCATCATTTCTCTGGCTGCAGACCCTTTTCTTTCCTTGAATAAAAGAGAGTACCCATAAACCACTCCTTCCAGAAACTGAGAAGGAAAAGGCCACTGCTGCTGAGAATCCTAGTGTGCTTTAGAAAAGATTATTACAGCTGTGTAATGCCTTGAAATGGAAAAGGACAAACCCATTTCTTTAACAGAATTTTTTAGACTTTTTGAATTCATTTAATATTTTCCAGAATTTTCATGTTGGTTATCTCTGCATTTATTTTATTCAACTCTGACAAGGGAGATTTTGCTCAAAAGATACCACTATTAGTAAAACCTGTTTAATAGCAGTATTTTGCATACTATTAAAATTCTCTGCTGCTTGTGTCTGAAAATCTCATCACTGAAGTGTTGTCTAGGGGTTAATATTTACCCCAGAGAGCATAAAATAAGCCTGCAACAACAAAAGCCCCAGTTTTCTCAGTGAGAGAGGAGGGAAGGAGGCCTGGGGATACATGAGGAGAATAAGCAAACAGCATACGGCTCCCTTAAAAGTTAAGAACACACACTTTTATTTCAGATTTACAGATGAGGAAAATGAAAGGCCTGGATGCTGACCATCTAAGAATCTCGAGGAATATGGGAGTACAATGCTGACTTCTAGGTAGCAAAGTTACCCAGACTAGTCACCAAGCTGGTGGGGTAAATGTAGAATCTGTGAAGATGCTTCATTCTATTCACTGTTGTTTCTCCATGTTCCTCTTTCGGTCAGAATAGATGACGTAACGGTGTTTCATCAGAATTTCTTGTATTTAAATGTAGAAGATGGCGACTTTGCCCAGTTAAAAGGAAGGACAGTGAACATATTTGTTATTTAGTGTTTTATTTTTACTCATCGACGACTTAAAATTGAACATCAATGCATATTCACAAATAACCAACCATTCTTTGAAATTACACCAGTGTTAGAATTGCAAGATACTGTGCTTTTAGGCTAGCAGAAGCTTATTATCTCCAGATGTGGAGGCTTGTAACTAATTAACTCTTTAAGCCAATGGTTCCCGGCCTGGGCTACACATTGGAATCACTTGAGGAGCTATGTACAACTGTTGTGTGGGTCCTAGCCCAGAAGTTTAGCCCTGATTTAATTGGTCTGAAGTGTAGCTGGGGCCTGGGGGAATTTTTAGAACTCCCCTGGTGATTCCGGTGGGTTGAAAACCTCAGACTTAAGGTAACAAATGCATATTTTCTCACTGGAACTATAAAATTTATGAATTTGATAATGGTTATGTTCTGTAATGACAACCCATTTTATACTAATCTTATAGGTAGGGGAAAAGGGGCATCTAATAAGAAGGATATGATCACAAATAGTATGTTAGAATATGGAAGAAACAGGAAATGTAGAAGAGTCATTTATGCCTGGGATTTTATGGGTACTGCTTTTCTTTGAAAAAATTTTTTTCACTTTATTTTTTTCTGATGCTAGTGACCCAAGCTCACAGTAGAAAGTTGGAGAGTACAGGGAAGAAAAAAAAAAAAACCAAAAAATCTATAATCTCAATATGGTTTGAGACTACACTTAAAATGATTTAAAAACTGAAGACCAGTGATTTATCAACTCTGGTTTTACATTAGAATGTGCTGGAGTGCTTAAAATACAGAGGGTCGGGCTCTATGTAAGACCGGTTAAATCATATCTCAGGGCTGAGGCCCCGCTATCTTCATTCGTTGGTTTGTTCCTTCATTCATTCCTTATCTCTATATATTTATATAGATTTATATCAGGTGATTTTGATGCAATGGGAAGTGTGAGAATCACTGGACTAAATGTGACTGGCTGAAGTATTGATCTGATCAGTAAACTAAATCAGTTATTGGTTTACTGATTCAACACAGTATGTATTTGCTAGTTTGGGCAAAACTGATAACATGAAAATCGTGATGGGGCAAGTAACATGTTCACCTTTGTGTAGTTATTTTTTTCTTTTCTAACAGATATTCCTTTTAATATCATTCTCTCATAGTATCTTTAAAATGGGATTTGTCTTAACTTTGAGCACTGACTGATTTCACAATGTTATCTATGGCCTCCTCCAGGAATCAAAAATACTTTGGGAAGGTCCTTAACAACAGGCAACAAAGAATGTATTAGTAGCGCTTTGTTTTGATTAATTCACATTGAGGACAACACCGGTCACAGCAGGTTAATTGAAAGAATTGGTACAGAAATAAATATGAAACATAGAAATTGGTAGAACAGTACTTGGAGTGCATCAGATGCAACCTTGAACATTATTCAAATTGTTTATCCACTTTGGAAAATTAAAGGATACCTACAGACTTAGAGAGGCACACACATTTTATCGTGGAAGGCAAGCTTTGTCAGGGCCATGGACATCTTTTCTACCTCCATCAACTCTACATGTGAGAAAACTGATCCTTTATTCCAGCCCAACTGGTCTTTATGGTCTGAGCTAGGTAGCATGAAATGCTAAGTAGATTTTCTGTGAGATAAATCTTGGAAATCTCTGCATTTTTTGATTATTGCAAATGGTTAGATCTTTGTAGTATGGAGTATTGTGACATAAAAGGAATTTTACAAGACAGAGCATCAAGGCATCTGTGCATCAGCCAGGTGAGTAAGAGAGCATTCCTGCAGAGGAAGGACCTGGGGGGCTGAGGGCCTCTGGCGTCAGCCCTGGTTTTCCCCCTGCTGGGGGCAGCCAGGCTTGCCTACCTTTGACATCCAACTGACTTTTTTGGTGTTTTCATAGCTAATAAATGATCATTATCTCTCTGTGGGGAGCCAGGGGGGAACTTTACAAAAAGAATGATATAATCCATGTAGCATTTAGAAGAAGCAGTAATTGTACTCTCTGGTAAAGTGTCGACTCTGTAACTCCAAAGGGCATGTAGAATATTTTTCATTTCTGGGGATTAAGTTTGTAAAGCTGCTGCTCTGTGAAACCACAGATGAACAGCCTTTGGTTGTAGAAGTTTCTAAGGTGGTCCCTCTTTGCATCTACTAGAAAATATCAGAGTGTCTAGATCCTTGAGAATTCTGCCATTCGGAGTTAGGATGGTGGTTGTTTTTCAAGGACAAATACTTTTAGTCCCATTATCTCATCTTGCAGCCTGTGTTTGAGACCAGCTTCAGAGATGCATGCCTGTTTCAGCTCCCGAGAACCCATCTGGGAAATAATATTCTCATATACCTCTTATTTTGATCTCTTAATTTTTGATGCCCTATCCCTTGCCATTTCTCCTAAATTATAAAAATCTATGCAGAGGTTTAATATCTGGTAACTGTAGGTACCTTGTTTCTTATACTACTAATATAAAATTTTTTCTTGGCTAGATAACATGTTCAGCATAAATCATAGTACTAAATTATTTCCAAATTGAATTAATTTATATAAAGTGATAAAATGTTATTGGTTTTCTTTTTTATCGTCTTTAGTATTCATGAAGATCAATTCTTTCCTCTTTTCTCCAAGGTCTTTAACAAAACTAGCCTTTGTAACTGTTTTTGTGCTATTAGACTGTGAATGAGGAGAACTAATGGAGCAGAAAATTAAAATACTTTTGATGTTTTAATTTTAATATTAACCATTAATCTACACTTCAAAGTTATTTCTCATTGATAAATTTATTGCTTTAAAACATGTTCTGTCTTTTATAGTGTATTTTTCTAGGTATAGAGCTTTGTTGGATTTTTAAAATTTCTGCTATTTGTATGACTTGTCAAGGAATAAGAATTTGGCCTCTACAATCAACTTGGTCATTGGCAGAAAACTTAGTTATATGTGCTCTCAAGCATTTCACAGCCTATGTGGACAGGTTCTTCTCGTTTTTTAGATTTTATTTATTTATTTTTAGAAAGGGGAGGGGAAGGAGAAAGGGGGAGAGAAACACCTATGTGTGGTTTCTTGTCACATGCCCTCCACTGGGGACCTGGCCTGCAACCCAGGCATGGGCCGTAACTGGAAATCAAACCAGTGACCCCTTGGTTTCAAGGCCAACACTCAACCCACTGAGCCACACCAGCCAGGGCAGGTTCTTTTTTTTTTTTTTAAGTTAAGAGATGTAGGGCATTTCAAATAGGATTTCACCCTTAAGAGAATACGCCTTTGCTATGAGGATGTTAGAGAGTAGTTATGCTATAATATTCATGCTTATTTTTGAAGGAAAAGGCTCCGAAGTTTTTGTGTACAATTTTCATGGCTGGAAAAGACCCCAGAAAACTATTTCATGCAGTCAGTTTGTGGATCCCTTCTAAAAATGAAAGTTCTAGGAAACAGGAAACACATCTGGCATGTGGGAGATGCCCAGTAAGTTTTTGGTAAATGAATTAGTGACCTCCCACATTCTACCCCTGAGATCCTGCGGCTTGGGAAGGATGAATGGTGGGTCTAACTGAACTGTGAGTGAGTGGTGAGAGCCAAGGCCCTGGACAGTGCGGTACAGGGTGTGGTACTTACCAAGCCACACCATGTGCCCATGTCCTCACGATTCCTCGGTCCGATTCTAAACAGAGGCTGCTTGCTGACTCCCAAGCACTGACATAGCTATCCATCGTTCGTCCCTGCCCCAGGTCCTTATGCCCCAGACTAGTTTGAACATGGGTTGTTGCTCCCTTTTCTCCTTCTTGCCTTAAATATTTGTTGACCTAGTTTCTATACTGGGGGTTCAGCAGTTAGCAAAGTACAAATAGCCCCTCTCTGTGTAGAGGTTACAGCTTTGCCTCCCTTTGCTGTTCCCTATTCCTCCCTCTGCCCCCATGCTCATGTGGGACCTTTATGCTGTATTAGTTTTTTCTTAGAAATAATTTTATCCTTACAGGAAAGTTGCAAGACTAAGAATATAACAAAGAACCTCCATATATCCTTTCCTAGATTTATTTACTGTTAGCCTTTACCCTATGTGATTATCATTATGTACACACACACAATTATTTTTTCGTAATAATTTGCACACCTCACGGTCCTTTGCCCCTACATACCTCAGTGTGTATTTCCTAAGAATGGGGATATTCGCTTATAGACCATCGCACAGTTATCAACCCAAGGAAACTTAACATCAATAGAGGCCTTTATGATTTTTTTTAAGGCCCTTTATTTTTTAAAGATTTCCCCCCGCAACTGATATCTACAGGGAAACAGACCTGGGAGAAAGAAAGTGACAAAGATAGAGAAAAGATTCAGGCTTCATAAAACCTACCACGTTCTTAGGATCAGGGCCGGCTTCATGGGTGTGGCCTGCGCAAGCCTTAGAAGGGCGCCGAGCTTGCGTTAGTGTTCTGCTGCTGCTGCCTCGAAAGTCTTCATGTTTCAAAAAAGAAGAAAAGCCCCATCTTTTCACTTTTCACTGGACCTGGAGATCATGTAGCTGGTTGTACTTAAGAGTGTACATAGGTCCGGGGCTAGGAACTTTCTAGTCTGTTCAGGTAGGTACTATTGTAGATGGGGAAACTGAGGCTCAGTGGGACTTAAAACAACTTGGCTTGGGTTGCTGAACTATGTGGTGGAACCGAGATTCGACTTTTGATTCTGTAGCTGATGTCTGTCCTGTTGCTTCTAATTCCTCTGTGCCCTCAGCTCTCTGCCACGGCCCTTAATTATTTCCAGATTTGGAACTGAACTGTCCTTTCTCTTTTTCTCCTGAGGAATTCTACCTTCTCTTGGTACCACAGGGTGTCTCGCTCCTCCTAAATTCCTAGGGTAAAGTGTTAACTGAAATGCCATTTGGAAAACTTCGATAAATTGAGGGCATTTTCATTTTGAGGGCACTGCCCATGAGTAGTTTCCATCTTAAGCTTCTCTCTGGTTGTAGAGAAAAGGCTGCCTGGGTCAGCCCCTTGCTTTCCTGTGCCTCGTTTCACAATTCCAGCAACTGGTTTTCTTCATGTTCCCAGCTTTTGGAGTCTCTGTGTCATCCTTTGGGGTCCTGTGTTATTCCCAGTGTTTTCTTGGGAAGTGGAGAACTATCTGAAATCTGAGTTTCTGTGCTGGGTGGGGCTTCCTGCCCTCAGGCCTTTGTGGTACCCACAGCTGTCTTGACATGTTGCTGGGGATACATTGGCGATCAGGACGTTCACCCTTCCTGTCCTTGAGTTTACGTGATGGTCCTCCCTGTTGCTTTGTCCCATCTACCTGTTAAGAAGTCTTTTAGACACAACAAAGCACTGGTATGTCAGAATTGTTGTTGGGGAAAATAATATAAGGAGGAAGGTTAAAGTAGTGAAGTTGTTTGATTTGGAGAAGAGGTGCTGCAAAAATATTAATACATGTAAAAATGCATTATCCAAGTTGTGAAGAATAGTCATTTTCTGTTTGATCAAGAAAGCAACAGGAGTCCATTTTTCATTTAGGTTAAGAATTTAGATGGTTGTGGTATTAGTCATTTAAGGTCACCCTTTCCCTAAAGGTCATGTTTAGTTGTTAAAATGTCCTCTGCAGACATTGCAGGATTAGACTTGCAGAGGTGTACATCTCTGTTCCTGTCCTTCAGGGGGGTTGTGGCCATCTAGCTCTCCAAGAGAGACCTGGGAGAGTCCTCAGGAGAGTCCCTGGTCAGCTACGCCAGGGCAGCAGACCTGATGTTGGTGGAGGCTGGGCTCACCGCTCGCTGCTGCAGGAACTTCGAGGTTTGGAGGGCCTTCGCCAGGCATTGGCTTTGGCTGGCCTGTAAGAGACTTTCCAGAGACATGGCTGCTGTCTCGGGTCTGAGCTTTTGCGGGTACTGAATTTGGATTCAGGGGATCAGAGTTGCGCTCAACTCTACACTCAGAAGAGCTTTGTTGAGGAGATAGGTTGCTTAATAATCTAGAATCTCTTCTCGCCTTTGCTAACTCCTGTTTCCTTACGGTTAACTTTGTGTTTGCATTCCTTGCGGGATTGGTCTGTGTGACTAGTGTTCTGGAGTCCGGTACCACCAGAAAAGGAGTTTGCATCATGTGACCACCTGTGCCTCCCCTTTGAACGCACATATTGTAACCCCTGTTTGACTCACTGTAAGCCAAGCCATGCCTGGGTAGATATCATTTACCTTCTGTTAGACTCAGAGATGTCAGATTTAGGCATGGAAAAATGCTCTCTATTAAAATATCAGATATGCACACAAGCTTAGTCCTTATATAAGCCAGCAGTCCTCTTTTCGCTGGAATGTTGGAGAGAAGAAGCCCCGAGGGGTTACTCTGGACTTTCCTCCTCCTGAGGGAGGAGGAGTAAGGGGGCTTCTCTGTTCAAAGGTCCAAAATGCCTCCTGAGTGCTGTGGGGGAGGGGCTTTGAATATGTCTCTGTAGAAGTTTTGAGGATTTAATTAAAGCTTCAGCCCTCAGAGTAGACATGTGTTTTAATATATATCACTGTCAATAAGTATGAGAGTTTCCCGTGTGCCTACCTATCTCTGGTTAATTCCCCTCTGTTAATGTTATAACTAACACTGATCGGAACTGATGGTAGGATGCTGATTTATAGTCTGGGTAACTTTATATCTGGATACGAGTTCATGAAACCCAGCTGTCAATTGAATTTCCCATTTCCCAAGTCTCTACCAGAAGCAGCAAATGCTGTTGGTGTGTGTGCACCAGCTGCAGGCTCTTCCTGGGTTTCTCACAGGACTGAGCAAAACCTGCCTGCGAGGTCTGGGAACTCACGTGGGCAGCTGGAGCAGAACTTAGAGCTCTGAGGCTGCCAAGCATTTTACTCTGAATTATGTTGACTTCTTCATCAACTGACAGTGATGTGCTTGTAGATTTTCATTCTAAATGATAATATCTCGAGTGATGTGACTGATAGTCAAGTTCTTCCAAAAAGTAATGAGAACATTTTATTTGGAAGCCAAGATCTTGAAAGGGAGATGAATAAATCATCAAGGAGGCATCATTTCAAAGAGGCTGTGGGGCTAAAGGGTGGCTCATCTCTGTGCCGGGAACACAGCAAAATTAAATATGGGTAACATTCAGTTTGTTTTGGGATTTAGATACTTAAAAATGTGTAGTAATTACTGTCTGCTGATGCATGTCAGATTTTTAACGTAGGCCAAATCCAAACTGATGTTTTTGACAAGCGTATGTGATCTACCTGTAGGACATGCTCTGTATCGTTACAGTATATAGTTGTATCTCTCCAATGGTGAAAAAACAGCTATGGTAAACCTGCTAAGTAAAACCCGCTTCTGCCATCCTCAGCATCAGTTGAGTTTTTGGCCATTGGATGGAAATGTGTACCCCTTTATGTCTTTCTCTGTGCTCAGCTGAAATTTTTGTAGTATGCTTGGTTTGTAACTTAAGTTTTTGGTTATAGTTTATTGTCTAGCCATTAGGTATTGCTGGCAAAAATATGTTAAGCATGTATGCTTGGCATTGGGAAAGAGCGCTGTGTTTGGGTGAGAAAGCCCAGTTTCAGGTAATTTTCCCCCAATGTATTAGCTTTGTGATCTTGGGCAAGTCATGGAGAGTCGCTGCAGCTCAGCTTCTTCCCCTGTGAAAGTAGGATGAACACAGTGCCGCTGCCCACTCATATAGTTGTCATGAGGTACCTGTCCTTGAAAGGGCTTTCTAAGGGGAACAGTGTAAGGCGCCATGCAGGAATGGCAAGGCTACCGTTATTACTGCTACTGAGCACTTAGGTGTCGATATGTGGCATAGACCTTGGTTTGTGGAGTGCCTTAACTTTTCCTTTGAAACCTAACTAATGGGAGTGTTTTTGTTCTTTTGAGGTCAATGCAAAAATTTTAGCAATTTTCTTAGCCCTGACAAGGGTTTCTGAAATTTGTGTAATAGTGATTTCCTTAATTGCATTGGCAATGAATAGGCTGTAGGCTTGTGCTATGCTGGTCTTGTTTGAATTGATACATGATCCCTACTCTTTTCAATCTGTTTAACTCCACATCTGCAATGACTGCAGCAGCTTTAATCCAGTGAGTTGAGTCCATTGTAAATAAAAGCTGAGAGCAGATTTCTGGTACTATTCCATAGGTTATTAATAGACACTCAGAGGCTCAAGTCTCCAACCCTTCAATTAGCTACTTTGTCTCCATGATTGGCACAGGCCAGGCAATGGGAATGGTGCTGTCTTTGCCTCTGAGGACACATTACTCAGGACACTTAGTTGAGTACAGATGGCCTTGAGTGGTCAGAGGACTGTGATGGACTGGTGCCCAGTGTCCGAAGAATGACCTGGAACAGCTTGGGGTTCAGCAGGGTGCTCAGACAAGACAGTGCCTCATGGTGGGTACCCTCTGTTTTATGGAAGAAAATGAGCTTGCTTCCCGAAAACATCTCCCTGGGCATTCGCTTGGGACTTTGCCTGCATCTAGCTCTTTGGATTTGTAGCTACATGTCGGATTCTTGTTAGGCTTTCATGTGTTTGTGTAGTTACAGTAGTTATTTTGCTACATGACTTATGTTGAGGGTTTGGGATTTCCCATGTAGTTGAGTGCACAGTGGAATTTCCTAAAAGAAATTAAACTTTAGTAGCTCTATTTATTTTTTGAGGTTCCAGATGAAAAAACATGTTGCAGGATGTAACATGTTCAAGATCTCCAGGCTACCTTATCTGGGGAAGGGCAGCGGTCCTAGAGCCGGACTGTGGGGCTTCAAAGCCAAGGTTATCACTCATGTGATGTGCCAGCTCAGGGAAGTTATTTAACTTCTCTGCCTCCATTTCTGCATCTGAAACTAGAAAAGCATTTTGTCGAATTCACTCGTAGGGGTATTGTGAGGATTAAATAAGGCATGTACAATGCTAGGAGCAGTGTCTTGGATGTAGGGAATGCATCATAACTGTTAATAATCCCCAAAGTTAGTGCTCCATCATTATAACCAGGGGGAAGGGATTATCTTCTTTCTAACAGAGTGTTACTAAATGGGCTCATTTTAGAAAAATGTTATTTTCTTTGTGAATAAAAGAAATAAATGCTAGTTCCTAAAAAATGAAAATATAGTTGAATATAAGAAGAAAATAAAACCACCTAAGAGATACCTATTGTTAATCTTTTTGATATATTTTCTATGCCTTTAGTCTATGTTTCTGTACATATAATTAAAGCCATATTATATATTTAGTTTGTATCTTTTTTCCCCATACGGTATGTTAGACAATCACCAGGTAATTGCAGTGTCTTAAAAACATTGTCAAACTTCCATTTAAGATGGCAGCATAGGCAGACATGGCTCATCTTTTTGCACAACCACATCAAAATTACAATTAAAACACAGAAAGCCATCACTCAGAACCATCAGAAATCAAGTTGAATGGAAGTCTGACAACTACAGAATTAAAGGAACCATAGGTAGGGGGGGCACAGATGTAGAACAGCTGGCCCCACACCATATATGGTGGATAAAAATTTGGGAGGGGTATCTCAGGAACGAGGAGTCCCAGCCCCACACCAGGCTCCCCAGCCCAGGGTTCCAGTGCCAGGAAGGTAAATCCCCACAACTTCTGGCTGCAAAAGCCAGCAGGGATTGAGTTGGTGGAAGAAACTATTGGAATCCCAAGCAGTTACTCTTAAAAACCCCCCACATAGACTTACCCGCTCAGACTCACTCCTTCTGAGCTCTGGCACTTGGGTAGCCGCATGAAAGGCACCATTGGCATACTGAGAGAAACTAAAGTGTTGGGCATCAAGGCAAGCAGAGGCCATTGTCCCTTTTCTAAATCCTCCCCAAACAGAGCCACAGAGCTGGCAAACTGGTGCAATGTCTGAGACTCCATCAACTTGGCTAACACTGTTTGACCAGTCTTGGGGAGATCCCCAGAGACTCTACCCCACCCAACTTACAAGCTCACCCAAGCAACTTTTCCATATGAATGGCTGGTCTGGGCTGATGCTTCACAACTTCCTAAATCCTCTCAAATAAGCAGCTTGCCTCGGTGAGCACCTGGCCTAGCACCAGCAGCAGCCAACCTAGATTCACACCTTGGCTTTACCTGGGAATTTCCAAGCCCAGCACAAGTAGTAGCCATCTCAGATTGTTTTGTAGCTTAGGCAAGGTGGCCCTGGGCAAAACACAGGTCAGGGCTGACCTTGCCTCATATCACCTGGGAACCCCAGGGCCAGCACACCAAGTGGACAGCCACAGAATGGAGCACCACCACCCCATCCCTGCACAGCTGATCCTCCATGGATGGTGGAGATTGGAGGTCAGCTCCAATCCTTGCAGCTGACTGGCCTGGGTAAATCCTTCCCATTGATCTGCCAAGAGTAACCAAGACTCAACTACAAGAGGAGAGTGTACTAAGATCACACGAAGGGCCCACCTTGAGTTACCCATCTTGGGTGATAGGGGAGGCAGTGCCACCGGACCCTGCAGGACACCTTACATTAGGCCACACTACTAAGACACAGAGTCAAAGTAGCTCTACCTATTACATAGAAACAAATACATGGAGGCTGCTAAAATGAGGAGAGAAAAAACATGGCCTAAATGAAAGCACATTTCATTTAGAGAACTTCAGAGAAAGAATTAAACAAGATGGAGATAAGCAATCTATCAGATGCAGAGTTCAAAACACTGGTTGTAAAGATGCACAAGGAACTTAGTGAGGACCTCAGCAGCATAAAAAAGATCCAGTCAACAACAAAGGCTATACCAATTGAAATAAAGAACAATTTATAGGGAAACAAAAAATAGAGTGGATGAAGCTGAGAATCAAATCAATGGTTTGGAACATAAGGAAGCAAAAGACAACCAATCAGAACAACAACCAGAAGAAAGAATCCAAAAAAAGGAGAATAGTATAAGCAGTCTCTGGGACAACTTCAGAAGATCCAACATTCATATCATAGCAGGGCCAGGAGGAGAAGAGAAAGAGCAAGAAATTGGAAATGTATTTGAAAAAGTAATGAAAGGAAACTTCCCTAATTTGGTGAAGGAAATAGACATGCAAGTCCAGGAAGCACAGAGTGTCCTGAAGATGGATGCAAAGAGGCCCAGTCTGAGACACATCATAATTAAAATGCCAAAGGTTAAAGATAAAGAGAGAATCTTAAAAGCAACAAGAGAAAAGCAGTTAGTTACCTACAGGGGAGTTCCTGTAAGATTGTCAGCTGATTTCTCAAAAGAAACTTTGCAGGCTAGAAGGGATTGGCAAGACATACTGAAGTCATGAAAAGCAGGGACCTATAGCCAAGAGGGCTCTACCCAGCAAAGCTATCATTTAGGATCAAAGGGCAGATAAAGAGCTCCCCACATAAGGAAAAACTAAAGGAGTTCATCATCACTAAACCGTTATTATATGAAACATTAAAGGGATTTATTTAAGAAAAAGAAGATAAAAAATATGACCAATAAAATGGCAAAAATACATAGGTATCAACACCTGAATCTAAAGAACAACCTAAGTAAATAAGAACAGAGACAGAATCCTGGATACAAAAGAACATTTGATGGTTGCCAAATGGGAGAGGGGTGTGGGGGAATGGGTGAAGAGTTGAGGGGATTAAGAAGTATAAATAGATAGTCACAGAATAGCCATGGAGATGTAAAGTACAGTGTGGGAAATGGAGCAGCCAAAGAACTTATACACATGACCTATGGACATGAACAAGGTGTGGGGATTGCCTGCGGGAGTGGGGTGTACTGGGTGGAGGGAGCAATGGGAGAAAGGACAACTGTGATAGCACAATCAGTAAAATATAATGAAAAAAACCTTGTTAATTGCTAGGTAGTGTTCCAAAGTATGAATGTATATTTTATTTAATCATTCCCTCTTCATAGGCATTTAGATTGCTGGCATGTGTTAAGTGTTATGACTAATACTAAGGAAACATCCTTGTAGATATATTTTTGTATTTCTGGTGATTGCTTCATGATAGCTATGTAGCAATAATGATTATTGACTAAAGCCAGTATAAACATTTTTAGGAATCATGCTGCAATCCTGCCTGATGACTTTGTTAAGTTTGTTACAATTTATGCAGTCAGTTGTGATTTACCAGCATGTGTGAAAGTTCCTGTGGAATCCACCAACTTACCCAGGTGCTTTGGGCCCAGGGCTGGAGCACAGGGTCTGGCTGGGTGGCTGGGCCCCCGCAAGAGTCTCTTTCGCTGCGAAGCGACTGCTGCTCTTTACTTGCTTTGTACTGCTATGCAACTTATGAGGAGAGCTGAATAAGCTTTAACAGTTGTAAGGGTAAACTGGGATCGTGGCTTTACAGACCATTTTTCTCCCTAAGCATTTTTGTGCCTCTAGCACTCTCAGCTTCTGGCACTGTGTGGGAATAGTTTCTAACTGGGAAAAACAAGGAATTCTGAAGTTAGGCCTGAAATCTTGAGACAGTTCCCATGACCCGAAGCATGGAGCTGTTGGGAAGGGCCTGGACTGGGAGATGGCCTGGGTTTGCTGCGGGTTCTAGCACATCTGTGCGATCTTTGATGACTTGTCCAACTTCAGTCCGTGTTCTTCCCTTTAAAACATGGGTCCCACTCTGCTTTCTTGGAGAATTCTTGTGAAGGTTAGAGAAGGTGACGTTTGGGTGCTGGTGTTTGGTAAACGGTGGCTTTTGTAACAAATGTCTCACAGAGTGAGGAGGCCCTCACGTTTGTGTCAGTAGGCTCACGTTTGTGTCAGTAGGCTTTCTGATTGGATTTGGGAGTCTCAGGGCTGATAAGTGCCCTGAGTTGGTCCTGGTTCAGAATTATGCAACTGGAGAGGTTGAGTAATGGGGAGAGAGTAGCATAGAACCTCTTCAGCATAAGACTAGATTAAATGAAGTTATATCAAGCCAGTGATACAGCTGGTTTGGAGTGGCCATTCACTTAACTTCTAGCTGTGGAATATTTGCTGTCCTAGCACTGGGTTTGGCCTATATGAGCTCATTTACTCTTCAGAAATACCCTATAAGGTGGGTAATACGGTCCCCAGATGAGAATATTTAGGTTGAGAAGCCCCCCTCAGTGGGTTGTCAGATTTAACAAATAAAAATACAGTAAATATTGCATGGGACAGCCTCATACTAAAAAATTATTTTTTGTTTGTCTGAAGTTCAAATTTAACTGAACGTCTTCTTATCTGGCCGCTGTGCCCATCACTTCCCCAGGATCGTGCAGTGAGTAAAGGAGAAAGCTAGCACTTAGAACTTTGTTCTGTTTGACTTTGAAGCCTATGCTTTGAGTTTTTCCTCTGTGATGTTTCTTTAACAAATCAGAAGTCGAGCTCAGAGGTGAAAAATGAGGAAAACGATGTCAGATGGTGTTTCGGTTCCTTCATTCATCGTAAATTTAGAAGCTGAACTCAGACAGTTTTCTCTATCTTTCGCCTGAATGGTGAAAGGTGTTTCCATATTATTAGGTCTAATTAAAAATGGAGACAACTAATATAGCTACTCTATGCCAAGTACTGGGCTAGAAAGAATCTAGAAAAAGCCTCACTTTTTCAAATGAGGGTTTCAGGTAAGAAGTTAAAGATTTTAAAGCCGTACGGTTCTAGAGGTGACCTGTCAGTCAAAGCACCACTGACCCCCAAAGTCTATTGGACTGGACTTGACTTTGTACATGACCTTTTGTTGGGAGAATACTGGGGAGTAATCAGGGGTGATGTGTTATTCATCCAATACCTCTGTCGACTTTAGGTGTTCAAGTTTTTTGATTCTTTCCCATGGGCTGCATAGAATGTTATTTGCTCCTGCTGAAGAATTGGATATTTAGTAAGGGGTAGATATTTCTAGACTCTCAGAAATCCATGAGTGTTGCTTGGATTGAGTGTTGGTGGTCAAATGTATATGCATGGGCCATGCCTGCTCTTTAAAATCTCACCCACCTGCTCCTGCAGAGCCACTGAGCACTCACCTTGGGTGTGTGACTGGCCCTCAAAGTGCCCTGCAGTTCTTCAGGTTAAACCTGAGGTGCTGCTCAGTGCCGCGGGGTTGGGCTCCATACCTGACCTTTAGGCCGGCCCTCCAGGGTGGAACCTGGGGGTGCTCTGAGGGGGAGAGGATGAGAGGGATGAAGAACTCGGGAGGAGGCTCCCTGTGGATGAGGAGGGTGAGGGGCAGTTTGCTCCCTTCCCCTCTCCTGACCCTCCCTTGTGTTGACATCACAAGACTGCAGTGGGGGATCTTTGGAAGGAAAAGGGGAGGGAAGTTTTCTAAGTCTTCTTGGAGAGAACTTTTACCTCCATCTTTTTTTTTTTTGGATTGAGTAGGAAATCAGCCCAAAGGTGCTGTTTGCTTTTCGGGTAGCTTTGGTTCTGGGAAGCCAGAGGAAGTAAGAGCCCCTCATTTGGCACCAATTTGGTGTTATAGGAACAATTTTGTGTTATAACATTATCTGTAAGTATCAATCCTTTGAATTATTTAACAAAAGTGGGTATTCTGGAGATCTCAAGTTTTGGGGTGCCACACTTTGTTCGAAGTACTGGTTAGTTGGGATTAAACCACAAAATCCACTGCTTTTCTAGAATTTCAAGACTAATAACAATAGTGTTACAACAATATAAAGTAATTGTGATTCTCAGCATTTTGTATATTAACTGAATACTTTCTTTAAAAAAAAACATTTTATTTATTTATCTTTAGAGGGGAAGGGAAGGAGAGAGGGAGAGAAACATCAATGTATGGTTGCGTCTCATGCATCCCATGCTGGGAACTGGCCTGTAACCGAGGCATGTGCCCTGACTGGGAATTGAACCATGCTCCTTTGGTTCACAGGCCCGCATTCAATCCACTGAGCTACACCAGCCAGGGATTAACTGAATACTTTCAATACCACTTTAGAGTGGGAACTAGTACACCTAGTGTACAAATAAGGAAATGAAGGAGCAGAGAATTTGAGTAAGTTGCCTAAGGTCACACAGCTGGTTAGTGGCAGGGGCAGGATTTGAACCCAAGCAGATGAGCTCCTAAACTCTTAACTGCTATTTTGTGTAGTTGTGTCTTTGTAAATGTCAGATACATTTTGCAAGAAGGATATTTAATTATGTGTTCTTACACACACACCCCTTTGAAATTCAAATTTCTCAAGATTATTTAAGAGTGAATAGTGGGGTTGGCAAGTTGGGAAAGAGAGGAATGGGAATTGGGGTAGAGCTTGGCACCTCTAGAGGAGTAGGGTGTGGGGGTTAGGGTAGGCTGGGTGGTCCCAAAGGGAAGAGAGTAAAGGGATTGACACTGGCATGTACAGAATGGGAAGTGCTGGAAGCCTCAGGGGCCACGGCTGCAGCTGGGGAGAAAAAAAAGGCAAGGAGGGGTTATTATCACAAAGAGAATCCTGGGAGTAAGGGAGTTAATTCTCAGGATGCCGAGACCTGCTGGGACTCTTAGTGCAAGGCTACTACAGCAAATTTGCTTGTGAAATATCTGTTTGCCTGTTTATCTACCTATTTCTATAAAGAAATTGATTAAAACATGCAAATAATGCGTACATGTACTTTAGGGAAAATTGTGCTCTAATCATATATTGGTTCATTCACTAAAAGCTGGCTTTTTTAGACCCATTCATGCTACTTACCTTGCCTATGGGGATGTGATTTTTACCTGACAAGGAGCTCTCACCGCCCAAGTATTTTGAAATTGTAACCTCATTCATTCTAAGTTGGAAACATTCCAGTCTTTTCTGTGATTATTGCTGTGCTTGTGTGTGAAATGAGGATAAAAATCAAGGAAAAGGTTCGACACTAGTCAACAGATATGTGTTTAACCTGACTGGCACAGAAGGAATGCACAGTGTAGGGGACCACACATGGCTTATTTTTAATGGATTGCTTTGCCTCAAATGCAGTGATATTTGCTTCTGAGAGTGTGTGTGTCTCTGTGTGTGCTTCTGTGTGTGTCTGTGTGTGTGTGTGTGTGCATGTTCGCTTTCTGCATTCAGCCTGCGTCACTACCATGGCAATCAGTGTTTTCTCAATGGCCTCTGTAGGTGAGGAGGGTTTCTTTGACCGTCAAAGTCCTGCACTTCCCAGACATTAAATGTGCAGAACGCCTTGAGGGCTTGAAGCGCTGCACTAAGCATGCATGTCTCATTCCCAAAGTAGCCACAGCGCCTGCATTCCCACAATAGCGGCAGCCCTGAGCAGATGCTTCTGGTGTTCTTATCTGGCTGTGCTTTTCACTTTGGGACAAAGTTTTATAACCATATCTCATGGATTTATTTTCTCCACACTGCGAAGCCTGAATTGTGAAGATCTCATCATGCTATACAGGACAGTATGAGCCAAATCCTTGGGACTGTTAAGGATGTCTTTGCCTTTTTTCCTTTTCTCTTTTGGAGATGTGTATCAGGAAGAGGCTTTGCCTTTAGAGACAAATTTCACTGTTCTTGCCAATAATGTGTAACAATATTAAATTTAATGGCAGACCTTGAAGTGTATAAAAACTTAAGTCCAGAAAAAGGTAAGAGTCATACTACTAATTTTAAGGTAAGTGTAATAGTCCTAGTAAAAGATGGTATACATTTCTTATTTTATTTCATGTTTAGTTAAGTTAAAGATTGATCTGACTCTTGATGGCATACTTGAGAATATTATATTTCAATATGAGATGAAAATGTAACAAGGTATTTTTGGTTAGGTAAAAGGCTTATTTTTGTCTTTCAAATGTGTACTTTTACAATGATAGAATTTGCATGCTGACAGATTGGAAGTGCATTATCGTAATACAGTGGTCAGTGACAAAACCTTTTGTATTCTTATGTTCAAGCCAAGGATTACAGACCTCCTTCAAATTTTGTCTAATGCTTACGAACAGTGGGTTTTCATTTAAGCATTGTCAAGTCTTATTTAGTTTGAATAATGATGAATTAAGCTGTATTTTAACTTTTTATGATAATCTGGATGGAATGATTCCCAACGTGTATCAAGATAGTCATGTTTAATAACTGCAGTTGTACATTGTATGTTTGTAATTAGCTTTCTGAGATGAAATGGCACAAGTACTCAGCACAGATAAAATGGAGGCAGGGTCCATGCATCATGTTCGCAGAGCCTGTTGGCCCCAGTAGCACGGGAGATACATTTTAGAGGGTGAGTTAGGAGAACAGAAATTTAAAATATATGGAGATTGTTCTGGAATTATCAGCAATGTTCCTGCCTGATCAGACAGAATAAGTGGCATGTCAAGATATGCCTTGTGAAACTTATCTTCCAACTGAAATTGGAGGATAGGTGTCTGTCATTTCAGACACTGCCTGTGCATCACTCAGATGTAACTTTGTAAACGTCAGTGCTGGATGGGAGAGCCCGTCTGGAGACCGACCGGTGCTAGTTTACGGTGCCAACTGCAACGTGTCGTGTTCACGGTAGCAGCACTGAGGGTGGCTTTTTACTCAAAATATCAGTGAAGCCATGGTCCAGATTTCTTGAGTATTTCTGAGTTTTCTAACCTTTGGAAGGACCTTTTACAGAGAAGTAGAGTAGAATTTGATTTACTATACACAGTTTGTTAGAGGATTTTCCATTTAGAGTTTTGACTTTTAATGTGTCTAGAAACTCTTGTGTGCTGGATGCAGGAGTAAATTGAGTTGCATGGTGTACTATCAGGTTGTCTTACTTTATACTTCCTGAAAGCAATGATGAAAATGACTTCTATTACTTTCACCATACAAAGTCATCTTTAAGGTAAAAGTTAAAATTAGGCTGTAATTTTTAAATGTCATGGAAATTGGAATGAATTTTCTAGTTGTATAAGCTCTTAAAGTTGACGAATGTAAGGTGTCTTGTTTCAAGGTATATGTCTTCACATATTGATGGTTTTACCAGAGATTTAAAAAATGAGTATATGTTTCATATTTTACTCAATAGATTTTCAGTTATTTATTTTAGTGGTTTATTTTGCAGCATGAAAAATTTCCTTTACTGACTGTACATCTTGGTATTAAATCATCTTAGTAGGTAGCAAGAGTATTTTAAAAGAAATCTTTCTTTTGAATTCCAGATCAGTTTTAAGTGGAGCATCTTAAAGTATACAGATCAACTACATTTCAAAGTGTATAAAATTAATAGAGTTTGAATTCTTATGAAACCTGAGTTAAACAGTAATGTCAGTGGAGGTGATTTCAACTGATGGAAATACAAAGTTGAAAAATGTTCATTCAGAGTCAGGAAGACCAAAGAGAAGAAACCTGAGTTTTTGATGCTATCTCCTTAGTTTTAAAATTATATATTATGTGTAAAACTTGTGACTGCTCCTATACTTTGTATTTATGCATATGCTTAGGAAATTATTGATATTAGCCTTACAATTTAGTGTAATGTACTAAGCCTTCCAGTTAGAAGTCACCTTAGTGATTCTTAAAGCAATCAGCACCAAATACGTAAGGGACTTGAACTGCAACATAAAAACAGAAGTCAGAGCAAGCTTCAGGCATCTAAGGCAAGTGTTTTAATAAACTTGTTATATCTGCGAACCCTAACTTCCATTTTAGTAACAAGAGATAATACTTTCTTGCTTACTTCACAAGGTTGTTATAAGAATTACTGGTGTAATATCTCTGAAAGCGTTTGGGGGGTGGAAAAGAACCACAGAAATGTAAAATGATATAATTATAGAAATAAGAATAATACACTAATACACATTTCATCTATTTTAATGGAAAAGAAGCTGTATTTGCTTTGGAGTGCAAATAGTAAAAACACTTTGACCTAGAACCTTGGTAGCATCTGCTACTAATTTTCCCCTTGGCTCCATGTAACCTACATGCCAGCAGTGTGCGTGCTGTGCGTGAATGCCTGACAGGGCTGGTGTCGATGTAGGAGGGAGCCCTAGATTTCTGGAGCAGGGAGGAGCCACAGCAATCTCACTCTTTTTTAAGGAGAAAAACCCAACAGTGCCCAATTTTCTCCAGACAGGAAGTTGATCTGTGGCTGGCATCCAGCCTGATCCTGGTGGCTTGACCTACTCTTTTGATCACAGAGATTTTTGCTCTTAGGAGATGCTAAACATTTAGAAACTTGTGATTTCTCTCATATGTCATTTGAATTCTTTGTACAAGGTCATTTTTAGGGAGTGGAAAATTGAGAGTTTCTTATGGAATTTTTAAATGCTACTAATTGGTATGATATATTGAAGGCTTTATATGCATACGAGGTGCTCATTGAGGATGTAAAAGATAAAAGTATTAACCTCTTTTCAGTAACTCATGGTATAGTGCAAAGACATGCTTACATACCTTGAGTGTGGAGAAGTCAGCAAAGGACTTCTGGAGGTAACATTTGAACTGACACTTGAAGAATAAGAAGGATTATATCAGGTAGATGAGCACAGACTGAAGATGAACAAGTAGGTAAGGACTAGATGGTATAATAAAGACCCCATAATTCAGGTTAAGAAATGTGGACATTATTTTTTAAAAAGCAGCAGAAGGTTTTAAGCTGAGGAGAAACTAATCTGATTTGATATTGAGAAAGATCTCTTTTCAGAAATATCAGTAGTTCAGCTCTGGCTCGTGTGGCTCAGTGGATTGAACCCTGACCTGTGGATCAAAGGCTCACCAGTTTGATTCCCAATCAGGGAACATGCCTGGGTTGTGGGCCAGGTCCCCAGTAGGGGGCGTGCAAGAGGCAAAGAACTGATGTTCCTCTCCCTCTCTTTCTCTCTTCCTTCCCCTCTGTCTAAAAATAAGTAAATACAATCTTAAAAAATAAAAATAAATAAATAAAAATCTTAAAAAAAGGAATATCAATAGTTCAGAGATGGGAGGAATGAGGCTGGAGCAAGGGAGATCAGAAGGCTGTTGCAGTAAGTAGGCGAGAATATAATGGTCTCTACTCAAGTTTCTCGGCTGAGCTCCTTCATGAGAAAACACTGTGCTCTCACGTGCACACTTGCACCCTTTGCCCACTGGTCAAAGCTGCCCTAGAATTCACACTGCTTCTTCCTTGTGCATGCTTTTTACCCAGTCACTGTCTTATAGTTAGGATAAATCAGCTGTAAATCGGTAATTGCCTGATATGAAACCTAACATTTCTGCTATTACTAAATTTGAAACCTGTTGTCCATTAGACAGGATTATGCCAATTATCAGCATTTTTGTTCTGCTTTAGATCAAAACCTTGCTTCTTCAAGAAGCTCAGAGAACCCCAACTCAACCTGTTTTAGGGTACACCAGATATTGATTTGAATGTTGTCATGTTGCTTGCATCATCGGTCCAGACATATCCTTAGGCTAGGGAGGTCAGTGTCTGTGTCTTGGTATTAAACATTGTTTTAAAATGGGTATTTTCCTATTTAATGAAGTTGATGCTGTGTACCTTATTTGGTCCCACAGACTCATCAGTCTGGCTCTGAACTATCTGTTAGGGCAAGTTCATCTGTTTTCTATTCCTATTTCTATTTTAGAAATAGCCTGTCTAGTCCCAAAGTAATCTTGTTGGGATTTTTTTTTTTTATTGGAATTGCATTGCATTTAGAGAATAACTGAACAGAACCACCCACTTTAAGATATTGAGTGTTCCCTTTCAGGAACATGGTAGGAATTACTATATTTTAAGGTAATTTATGTGAGTAAGGATTTAAGGTTTCTTTATGTAGTAGGTTTTATTTTTACCTTTTTAAAAGAAAATACCCTTGTTTTTTTTTAAGATTTTATTTATTTTTAGACAGAGGGCAAGGGAGAGAGAAAGAGAGGGAGAAAAACATCAATGTGTGGTTGCCTCTCACACACTCTGTACCAGGGAACTGGCCCACAACCCAGGCATGTGTCCTGACTGGGAATCAAACCAGTGACTCTTTTGGTCCCAGGCTGGCACTCAATCCAATGAGCCACTCTAGCCAGGGCTATGTAGGTGGTTTTAGTTGGTAGTGTGAATAGATTTTTTTCAGTTACATTTTCTTATGTTTAAAAACAGTTGAAAATTTTCACAGCTGTATTATAAAAGAACTAATACAGGCATTATGGTTTTCTCCCTTAGCCATCTTCCCCCCTTTCTTAAAGAAACTACTTTTAGCTATTTTACTTTCCTTTTTATAGGGTTTTAGTGTTACTTCATATCTTTAAATGATGTACTTATACTACTATCCATTGCATTTTCTGTTTTAATATGATCTATTGATTTTCTCCTATGTTAGATGAGGAATTAACTCACCTCTAGCATCACCCTTACATCTCTTTCAGTTACTCTGTTGGTCACTTTTGCAACTTTACCAATTCACTGACACTTTTGTTTCCTGCTCTGCCCAGTAGAAATATGCTATCTAGTGACTATAGCCCTCCTTTTGCCCACGCTTTCTCTCACTATGCCTCCTACCTCTTATCACATATCATAGTTTTTCCTATTCTTTTTCTGTACAGTGGTTGATTTTAAAATATTACTATCAATAAGAAAAGTTTACATTTATGACTACATACAATTACGTTATCGTGACTATGTAAATTCTTATCAGAGCAATGTCCTCACCTAAGTTAATTTTGGTTAAGGATACTGCTTCAGAAAATGATGTCTGAGGAGAAGGACAGATTCTGGAGATCTGGATACCAGATAATCACATCCAATTCATTGGGAAAAATTGGGCACCTGAGAATAATAATTTTGACAACCAGTAGTCTTTATCATAACTCAACAAGGCATGTGTGGTTGCTACCTCCACTTTGGGTTGAGGAGTCCGAGGTGCAGGGAGAGAACAGTAACCTGCCCTGGGTCGTACAGTAATCGGCAGAGCTGACATTTGAATCCTGTGGCCATGCAGCTATGTTCCCTTTGTCCCTGGTATTTTCTTGGCGGTGATAAGCTACATAAGCAGGAAACAATTGATTGTCTTCTGTGTAAAAAATTCTCTATCATCTCTATAAAGATGTCTCAGTTTAACTTTTACTTTTTGTATATACCTTTCTCCAGTCCATAGGTTAGCCTGCTTTGCCCTTGAGTATAAAGATCTGCAAATGAGCATTTCCGAAATGAGAGACAGAAAGAAGAGTGGTGGGGTGGTAGATTATGCTGGGTTTGGTGTAAGGAGGCAGTGGGGTAAGAATGGTTATAGTGAGACCAGATCACACAAGGTTTTTTATATCCCCCTGAGGGGTTTGGGTTGGATCTAATAAAGACAGGGAGATGATGGTAAGCTTTGCAGTGGATGGGTGATATAAAATTTCCATTTTAGGAAAGACAGAGTGATATTTTAGGAAAAAAGTGTGGCAATTTATTTAACTTCATCTGAGGGTATGTTTATTGATGTGTGTGTGTGTGTGAGAGAGAGAGAGAGAGAGAGGCAGACAGACAGATAGACAGACATCTGTGTGAGAGAGAAACATCAATTTGTTGCCTCCTGTACTCTCTCTGACCAAGGATGGAACCTGCAAACTAGATACCTAGATATGTACCCTGACTGGGAATCAAACCTGCAACCTTTGGTGTGTATGGGTGATGCTCCAACTAACTGAGCTGCTCAGCCAGGGCAAAAATATGGTATTTTAGAAAAAAAAAAAAAAGAAGTGCTGTGAAGAATTGATTCAACAGTCAAGATTAAATGTCCTGCAAACTACTTTAGAAATTGGTCCGGGCACTTAAGGCCATGAACTCTTGTCATTGAGGTTTTGACAAATGATCCTGTACTCCCTCTAATTACTTGTCAACAAAACAGAAGCTACCACGAGTGAGCTAGAGTTACTTCAGCTGTCTCTTTGAAGAAAGGTAAATGATTGCTTCTATTGATCTGTTTAAAGAATAAGTCATGGTTATAGATGTGTATAACACAAAGGTTTAATCTAATCCAGTGACCTGTTGCCTCTTGTTTTTCTTTAAAATTGGTGTCAGTATTGTCTTTTTCTCTAGGGAGGATGAGAAAAGATAAAACTTGAGAGGATATACAAGCAGGAGCCTGAGGGCCCCCCCCCACCCCGCTTCCCCAATGTAAATACAAAATCAGAAGAGAAAAGAAGATGAAATAAAGCTCTAAAGGATGATCTTGTTACTCTCTCTTACAGTTTCTCTTTGCATATTTCCCCCTCATATCTAAATTCGTTTGTCATTATTTGCCATTTTCTTTTCCTTTGTTTTATTTTGAATGTCCAAAGTTGTACCTGATGATTGCTTTAAAAAAAAATCAAATACTATTGATCTAATTAAGTACTAAGTGAAATTTCTCCTTGCCTTTTTCACTCTTCAGATATTAGCATGGTTGATACTGTTCCATGAGTATGGGTGTGTGTGTGTGTGCACTCTTATACAGAAAGGAGACACATCAGTAATGAAGGTCTTTAATACAGGGTATTAAATTTTTATGTGATTAACAAGAAGAATGAAAAACTTAAATTGTGTGAGCCTTCCATAACCTCACCTTCCTATGTCTACTTGTTGAGCCCCAGAATGGACATGAGATAGGACTTCAGCTATTATTTATTTAGCTGTTATTATTTAGTTAGACTAAGCTAGACTTAGTAACTAAATGCTCTTATACAGTGAGTGTTTTCTTGACATTGATTGAGATTTGAAGGTTAATTTCAATTCTTGTATACTTTCCTTATTCTGTAATTTTTGTATTTTTAAAATTTACTCATTTCTTTTCTCAGATTCTCATTGATGTTTTGAAAAATGAAAAGTCTAGGAAATCAACTAGGATAATGAATGTAGGCAGGTGTGGGAATATAATGAATAGAAATATACAATTTTTGGTGATAGGGTGGGGAGGAAGAGAGATCATGTCTCAAGTTTCTTATTTACCACTTAATTTTCATCTTATTCAATGAATTTGGCTTGCATTCTTATTTGGTGCACAGTCATTCTGAACTTCACTTCATATTCTCTCACTACTTAGTTTTTTCCATCTCAAATTGATGTCCTTATCCCTAAAGAAGTGGTGAATGGAAGCAAGATATACACACAAGGGCAAAGAAAAAAAATAAAATGAACGGGAATGAAGCTGTTCTGTTCTTACTAGTGTTGGTTGTGATCTTTCTTCTGCAAAGTCTTACTTTTTGTTTGCAAATTTTCCTGCCCTAGCTTTTGCATTTCCTTGTGTTTTTTTTTCCATTGAAATAAAATTTGGAGTATTTGATTTATAAAACTGCACTCAAGTGCATGAAGATCATAATCAGTTGTTGGTATTACCCTGGCTCTAACATTGTGTTAGCTGCAAGAGTTTGGAGCAGATGCCTACCCTTGTGTTGGACAAGAGGGGATTTTTCTAAGATGCTTTCCTTGGCTTTTCTTCTAAGCTCAGAGAAGTGTCAGAACAAAAACGAAGCAACACAAATGGTGGCAGGCCTGGCAGAAGCCCTGAGGATCATGGAGAGCAAGAAGCTGATGAAAGTTCTAAAGCTGTCAGCTGTTAGTGCAAATAATGTTATTAGGACTGGCTAACATTCTCTTTGTAATCACTGGGTGTGTGTGACACTTATTTGAAGAGAGGCTACAGTTTTGGTCACTGCATTTACAAATGGTGGTGGGAAAATGGCAAATGATACAAATATTAAGAACATGGAAAATAGGCTCTTTAGAGACCAGTCAAGGTTAAGGGGCTGGATGTATTGTTTCTTGGTCAAAACATCCCGCTTTATAATTCTGTTGTTTCTGGGCATTGTCTTTTCCTTTTTTAATTTCTTCATTTGACTAGTGTGTGTGTGTGTTCTATGCCATTGTTTTACTGTGCTACTTCTTTATCCTCTATTCATTTATTTTTGTCTTCTGGGCACAATTTTAAGTAAACACTTCTTTCTTTAACTTCTTTAATTTCTCATAATACATAACTTACTATGTTTTAATTCATGTTTCCTCATTCTCACATGCAACACAGTCTCTTTTAAATTTTATCATTTCTTTGTTTCTTTTTACTCCAGAGTGAGAGAAGAGGAACACCGAGGCAGGGAGAGCCGGAAGTTCTAATCCAGTGTTTCTCCTGTGCTTCGGTACAGTGGGGCCAAACATGGGATGTGGTCAAAAATAGGAGCAAAAGACAAACAGATGTTCTAATAGCAGCCTAGCTTTTCAGGAATCACCTAGGCCAGTTTCACTGGCACACGTTTCCCTTATTTAAAAACCATGGATGCCATGCACTTTGAAGAGTTGTGAGGATTAAATGAGGTGATGCGTGTGGCAAGCCTTGCCCAGTGCTTGGTAGGTAGGCCTTCAGTAAATGTTACACCTTTCTCCTAACAGTACATGCTTGCTCATTTTAGTACCTTCCACACGCACCTTGTCAGTGTCCCATCCTTTTCTTTAGCTCATGGTTGACAACCTATGGCAGTTTTCTATTTGCGTTTTTTTCTTTCACCCTCCTCGTGTATTTACCCTTGTACCTAGTTTTACTAGGTACCAAGTACCTAGTAAACCAAACCAAAAAATCAGTCAAGCATATGATAAAGACGTGAGAAGAAAAACCTAAGAAAGCAATGTTAAACAAACCCTTTGCTGATTTTAGCAAAATAGCTTATTACTTAGAGTATTATATAAATGCAGAAACAGCTTACCCACTCAATTTTGATAATCTCGGCTCACTCACAATACTCAGTATTCCCTGGAAGAATTAATATTTTGATCATTTGTGCTGAATTCTTTCATGCTAAGTCTTTCAAGTCCATAAGCCACTCTGCTTCTAGTCATTGAGACCGATTGAATAGATGAAGTACCCTGTCACCTTACTAAACGTAACTTCTAAATGTTATGTGTTTAGGATCTTACACAGGCCAAACAGAGAGGATGTTTTAAAAGCTTACAAGGAGGAGGACTACAAAATGTTGTGTTTTCAAACATTAAAAAGAGTCACACTTTTTTTCCCTTACATGATTGGCAAAGGATTCAGCAGAGGTGTGGGAAAACAGGCACTTTTATACTTGGCTAGAGGGAATCTAATCTGAATTAGTATTTCTAGAGGGCAGTTTGAGAGTAGACAAAACCCTTTGGCTCACCAGCTTTACTTCCAAAAACTAGTTCTGTAAAAGTATTTGCCCAAAGATAGAGCAATAGAAATGTTGATTGCAGTAATTTTTTTAATTTATTATTTTATTTTATTTTATTTTTTTGGTGATAGTAAGAAAGGGGAACTACCAAAATGTGCAGTAGATAACTGACTTTTAAAAATCACCTCTAGCTGTGGAATGATTAGAGAAAGTTCTTTAATTTCCTTGAGCCTCAGTTTTCTCACTTATAAAATGAGGAAAATAAGACCCACCCACCACAAAGGGTTGGTATGAGGATTACGTTTTGAATCACTGGACATGAAGTAGCTTCATTCTTTCTCAAATGTTATGCAAATACAAGGGGAAATTTTCATTAACACTGATCTTACTGTTTTGCATTTTTAAAAAATATGCACCTGACTCATGGATTAGGCCAGGAATTGGCAAATTATATCCTATGGGCCAAACCTGGGCAGCTACATGTTTTTGTAAATAAATCTTTATTGAAGCACCCATATTCAATAGCATATATATTTTCTTAGGCTGATTTTGCACTACACTCAAAGTTGAGTGATCGTCACAGCATCTATATGGTCCCTAGAGGCTAAAACATTTACTATCTGGCCCTTTACAAAGTTTTGCAACCTTTGGACTAGAGTTTGAATGTCTGCAGTCTTATTTGATATTTAGGACAGTGTCAGAGGCATAGCATATGCTCAGAGAATCGTTACTGAAAAGAGCTGAAATCTTCTCTTGGAGCCCCGTAGCTCCGACATTATGCAGCTGGAAAACAATTTCAGTAGGAAAGATGCCTCTGCACTGCAGTGATGAGCACCAGAGGTTCCTTTGTACTCTTTGAATAGCCCAAAAGCCAAGATAATCAGGTACCCTGAGTTCAGTCCCATCTGAATCCCCTCTTCTGTGCTGCCTTCGCCAGGTGTTTTTTTTTTTTTTTTTTCCCTGAACAGGAGCAAATGCCCCTTCTCATCACTATAATTGGTACAGTCATCAAAAGTGTTTATGACACATCACTGTTCAACTTATTATGGTTGGCAACTATGTAGTGAGTGATTATTGCAGAGAGTAAAAGAGGAAAGGGCATTTGATGGAGGAATGTTTTGCTATTACAAGTGCACCATCTCATTAATATTAGTTTCTGCTTGTTATGTAGCCTGACTTTGCTAGTTTGAAGACCTAACAGCCTGAACAATGGTGGTGCAAACTTGATAGTAAGTCTTTTCCTCTAATGATCGGCAAGTTAAGTTTTATATTAGCCAATCAGTACCAATTCAGTATTGAGCATGTAGAGATATTAAGATAGATGATGGAGAGGAAGTTCATTTTGCTGACCTTTTTTTGACTGCCTAGTAGCTGTTATGCATCATGCATGTGCTGAGTGCCAAGGATGGTAGGATAAATAAGGCATAGTCCTTGCTTGAGGCACATGTAGCTTAGTGGGAGAAGATGCAAAATGAATGGGCAGATCCCTCCTTTCGTATGAGAGGTAGGGAGAAGGTTGCTGGGAGATTATATTTATTGTAGATGCTAATATCTGGAGCAGCAGTCTCTTCAATTGGGATAATGAGGAAGTTGAATACTTTGTCTGGCTTATGGAAAGAGGGAAGAGGCTCAGAACAGAAAAGAGGAGGAAAAAAAAGCAAGGGATTTCAGCAGTTAGTTAATGATAGAACTGGGTCAAGATTTACTTTCCATGCATATTCTTAGTTACCCAAGTCTAACCAAAGGCACTTGTCTAACTTGATTAAATCACATATTACAAAAGAGGTGTTTTTCCAGCTATGTTTAGCACACACATTTTTGTAGCTTTCTCTCTGTGTCCTGTTTTTTTTTTTTTTTTTTTTTTTTTTTTTTTTTTTTTTTTTTTTTTTTTTTTTTTTTAGCAGTTAGATTTTAAAAGGGTGCAAAACCAGAAGGTATGTCTGTAGAAAACCGTTGTTGAATTTAGCCATCGAAAATACCAGGGTGTGTTGTTTTAAGAAATTTGCAGAACAGGGACAGAGCCTGATCCTACTTGGCGTCTCTAGAATCTACAACAATGTCCTACCCAGTGTTGGTCCTCAATTATTGTTTATTGATAAATTATTGAGAGTTTTGGAATTGAAACCAAAGATTTAATACCCATTTTAATTATTGCAAAAAAAATGGTGTACATAAACATAGTAAGCAAAGATCAATGAATGAGAGTTCTCATTGGGACTGGGGCTGTTTGGTTGCAATTGATTCACTGGTTTCTCTGGCTTCTTATTTTGCTGGTCTCAAGCTGTGACAAAGAAAATGACTGATTTAAAATCATGGCAGTACTTCCTCTAATTCTAGCAAATTAAAAGCTTGTCCAGACAGTATGTTCAAGGCCTTTTACTGAACTGTACATATTATGGACCCCCGGCTGGGATATGAATGGGTTCATTGTTGGGCTTTCCCTGTAGATTCTGCTGATTCACTAAGGGGACAATACCTTCCTATTCTTCAATATAGCAATTCTTCATGTGGCATTATATTTGAAATCTGCAGGCAGGTAGGGGTTGGAGCTATGTGGGATGTTCTGCAGCACATATCAGACCTTTGTTATTTGGTAAATTTCATGTGAAATTCAATTACCTATGAAGTCACTCTTGGGGAGCCACTTATTCTAAGGCACATAGGAAAGGAGGGAACATTGTCAATTTATTTTTCAGCAAGGGATTTTTTTTTTTAAAGAAGCATGTTGCTTTTCTTTCAGTAATGTAAAATCCAAATGCACAAAAGAAGAGGCAAAACCCAAGAGACTGATATGGATAAATGGGTAGAAGAATTATTTTAGAATTCTTCACTCCCAGCTCTTGCAGTCGCTGAAATTATTTAGTTAGAGTTCAGGTGCATCTGTAGTTAAATAAATTCTAGTATTAGGATATTAGGGTGGAATATATGTTTCTCAGGGACAGAAACACTGCTATTTTCCTTTGGAAATCCTTATACCTTTTAGTATAGTGCTGAGCACATATGGGATTCCGAGGGCCATTAGCTATTGAGCTGTCCTCACTGTGTAACACCTACTGTAGCTGGCTAGAAATAGCCTTGGAGTTCGAGATTTGCTGCTGCCACCTCAATTTCACATGCTATCAGTTCCTGTGGCATTCTTTTTAAAAATATAATCTCTATTATATTTTTTCCATTACTTAGTCCCCTTATACTCCCCCCCCCGCCCCAGCACTCACCTCCCTGTTGTCCACGTCCATTAGTCCTTTTTCCTTTTTGCTTAATCCCTCTACCCCCTAACTTCCACTCCCCTCCTGCACTAGCTGTCCTCTATTCTCCATCTATGAGTCTGTCTCCTTAGCTTGTTGGTTAGGTTTGTTTGTTAGATTCCACATATGAGTGAAATCGTATGGTATTTGTCTTTCTCTGCCTGGCTTAATTTCACTTACCATAACATTCTCCAGGTCCATCCATACTGTTTCAAAGGTAAAATTTTCTTTTCTTTTTTTTTATGACTGAGTAGAATTCAATTGTGTAAATGTCCCATAGTTGTTTTATCTACTCATCTACTGATGGACACTTGGGTTGCTTCCATATCTTGGCAATTGTAAGTATTGCTGCAATGAACATAGGGGTGCTTATGTTCTTTCAAATTAGTATTTTGGATTCCTTCAGATATATTCCCAGAAGTGGAATTGCTGGGTTAAAAGGCATATCCACTTTTAATTTTTTGAGGTATCTCCATACTGTTTTCCACAGTGGCTGCACTAGTCTGCATTACCACCAACAGTGCAAAAGGGTTCCCCTTTCTCCACATTCTCACCAGCACTTGTTTGTTGATTTATTGATGATGGCCATTCTGTCAGGTGTGAGATGGTATCTCATTGTGGTTTCCTGCGTTTCTCTGATGATTAGTGATGTTGAGCATCTTTTCCTATGTCTATATTGGCCATCTGTATGTCCTCTTTGGAGAAGTGTCTATTCAGGTCCTTTGACCATTTTTTAATTAGGTTGTTTGTTTTTTTGGTGTTGAATTTTGTAAGTTCTTTATAAATTTTGGATATTAACCCCTTACTGGATGTATTGGCAGATATGTTCTCCCATTCTGTGGGTTGTCTTTTTATTTCGTTGATGATTTCCTTTGCTGTGCAAAAACTTTTTAGTTTGATAAAGTCTTGCTTATTTAATTTTTTTTGTTTCCCTCATCTGGGGAAATATATTGGATAAAAAATTTCTATGAGCAATGTCTGAGATTTTGCTGCCTATGTTTTCTTTTAGGATTTTGATAATTTGGGGTCTAACATTTAAGTCTTTGATCCACTTTCAATATATTCTTGTGTGTGGTGTGAAAAGGTGGTCTACTTTCATTTTTCTGCACATATCTGTCCAATTTTCCCAACACCATTTATTGAATAGGCTATCTTTAGCCCATTGTATGTGCTTGCTTCCTCTGTCGAATATTAATTGACTCTAAAAGTGTAGGTTTATTTCTGGATTCTCTATTCTGGTTTCTCTGTTCTGTTCAATTGATCTATGTGTCTGTTTTTATGCAGTGTCATGCTGTTTTGATTACTATGGTCTTATAGTATAGTTTGATATTAGGTAGTATCCCTACAACTCTGTTTTTCTTTCTCAGGATCGCTGTTGCTATGCAGGGCCTTTTGTGGTTCCATATAAATTTTTGAAATACTTGTTCTAGTTCTGTGAAATACATTATTGGAATTTTGATAGGAATTACATTGACTCTATAGATTGCTTTGGGTAGTATGGACATTTTAATACTGTTAATTCATCCTATCTATGAACATAATATGTGCTTCCACTTTATGTTCTTTAATTTGTTTCTTCAGTGTCTTATAATTTTCTGAGTGCAGGTCTTTTACAACCTTGGTTAGGTTTATTCCTAGGTATTTTATTCTTTTTGAATCAACTGTGAATGGGATTGCTTTTTAAATTTCCCTTTCTGTTCATTATTGCCATATAAAAATGCAACTGATTTCTGAATATTAATTTTGTATCCTGCTACTTTGCTGAATTCACTTATCAGTTCTAGTAGTTTCTTGGAATATTTGGGGTTCTCTATGTACAGTATCATGTCATCTGCAAAAAAAGACAGTTTTACTTCTTCCTTTCCAACTTGGATGCCTTTTATTTCTTCTTGTCTGATTGCTGTGGCTAGGACTTCCAGTACTATGTTGAATAAGACAGGTGAAATCAGATATCCCAGTCTTGTTCCCGATCTTATGGGGAACACTTGTAGTTCTTGTCCACTGAGTATGATGCTAGCAGTGGGTTTGTCATACATGGCCTTTATTATTTTTAGGTATGTTCCCTTTATTTCCACTTTGCTGAGAGTTTTGGTTATAAATGCGTGCCAAATTTTATCAAAAGATTTTTCTGTATCTATGATGCAATCATGTGGTTTTTATCCTTCATTTTGTTTATGTGGTGAATCACATTTATTGATTTGGGAATGTTTTACCATCCTTGCATTAATGGAATGAATCCCACTCAATCATAGTGTATGATCTTTTTAATGCACTGCTGTATTTGGTTTGCTAATATTTTGACAATTTAGCATCTATGTTCATCGGTAATATTGGCCTATAATTTTCTTTCTTTGTAGTGTCTATCTGGTTTGGAAATTAGGATAATGCTGCCTTGTAAAATGAATTGTTGACACATTCGTTGTTTAATAACATGTTATTTAGCTTCCACATCTTTGTGTGTTTTTTAGTGTTCTGTTTGTGATTGATTGATTTCTAGTTGCATAGCCTTATGGTCAGAGAAGAAGCTTGATATGATTTCAATCTTCTTAAATTTATTGAGACTTGTTTTATGTCCTAGAATGTGGTCTGTCTTAGAAAATGTTCCATGTATATTTGAAAAGTATATATATTCTGCTGCTTAGGGGTGAAATTCTCTGAAGATATCATTTAAATCCATTTGATGTAGTGGGTTGTTTAAGGCTGCTGTGTCCTTGTTGATTTTCTGCCTGGAGTATCTATCCATTGAAGTCAATGGTATGTTAAAATTTCCAACTATGATTGTATTTCTGTCAATCTCTTGTTTTATGTCCATCAAGATTTGCTTTACATATTTAGATGCTCCTCTGTTGGGTGCATAAACGTTTACTAAGGTTGTATCCTCTTGTTATATCCCTTTTATCATTATGTAGTGTCCTTTTTTGTCTTTTACTATAGACTTGGTTTTACAATCCATTTTGTTGGATATAAGTATGCTACCTCAGCTTTTATTTCTTTTCTGTTTGCATGAAATAGCTTTTTTCCAACCCTTTATTTTTTGTCTGTGCGCATCTTTCAATCTCAGATGGGTCTTTTGGAGGCAGCATGTATGTAGTTCTTGTTTTCCTCTCCATTCAGCTACCCTCTGTCTTTTGGTTGGAGCATTGAAGCCATTTACATTTAAGGTGATTGTTGATAGATATGTATGTAGTGCCATTTTATTGTTAGACTGTTTTTCTCTATTTTTGTTTTTCCTCTTTCTTCTTCTCCTCCTCCATCTCTTCCTCTTCTTCCTTCTTGCTCTTCCTCTTCTTCCTCTCCTAGCAAGCCCTTTAACATTTGTTGCAGTATTGGTTTGGTGTTAACAAATTCCTTTAGCTTTTTTTTTGTCTGGGAAGCTCCTTATTTCTCCTTTGGTTTTAAATGCTGGCCTTGCTGCATAGAGTATCCTTGGTTGTAGGTCCTTGCTTTTCATTCCCTTGAATATCCCACACCACTCCCTTTGGCCTGAAATATTTCTGATGAGTAATCATATGACAGTCTAATTGGTGCTCCTTTGTAGGAATTACCTGCTTTTCTCTTGTGGCTGTTAGGATTCTCTCATCTTTAAGCCTTGTCATTTTAATTATGATGTATGTCAGTGTAGGCCTCTTTGGGTCCAACTTTTTTGGTAAGTCTCTGAACTTCCTGGACTTGGGTGAGTTTTTCATTTGCCAGATTAGGGAAGTTTATGGTTATTATTTCTTCAAATAGGTTTGCCACCCATTGCTCACTCTCTTCTCCTTCTGATGGTTCCATGATGAGGATATTGTTACACTTTATGTTGTCCAGGATGTTTCTTAAGCTCCCCTCATTTTTTAAAATTCTTTTTTCTTTTTTGCTGCTTTTCTTGATTGTTTTTTTCTGCCTTGCCTTCCAAAACACTGATTTGATGATCTGCTGCATCTAACCTACTATTCATTATTCCTTCCATCATATTGCTTACTTCAGATGTTGCATTCTTTATTTCCGACTGATCCCTTTTTATGGTTTCTATGTCTTTTTTTATGTTGTTGAATATCCTTATCATCATTACTCTGAACTCTCTATTGGATAAATTGCTTACTTCCGTTTCAGCTAGTTCTGGAAAATTCTCTTGTTCTTTCATTTGGGGTCTATTTCTTTGTCTTCTCATTTTGGCTGCTTCTTTGTATTTTCTGCCTGATATATTAAACTAATCATCAGTTAACTGGGACAGCTGTTTATTAATCAACCTGTGGTCAGCAGTCAGGCTGAAGCACCATAGAATGGGCAGAGCAATTCCTGTGGGTGGGGCTACTGCTTCCCCTCTGGCTGATGCCATTCAGAGAGGAGTGCTCTCCCCAGAGACAAGGCTCCTGCAATTTGGGGAATGACTCAGCACATGCATACTCGCGGCTCTCCCCTCAGTTCTCTCCCCAGAGCCACTAACCCCAGACTCTCGTCAAGCCTTTCTAGTCCACTCTGCCCTCCCTTTTGCCAGCACCCAGAGTAAGTGGCTGCAAATAAAATTTGTGGTTTGGCCCTTTAAAAGGCCCTCTGCTTCTCCAACTGTTTCTCCCTGGCAGATAGAACCCCTGTTGCTTTTCACAGCTGGATGTTATCTGGGTTCCTTTCCAGCTCTGGTGCTGTAGGCCGGGGAGCCCAGCTTGGGGTTTAGACCCCACACTTCTCAGAGGGAGTCCCCAGGCCGCTAAAATATCCCTCCAGTACTTCAGCTGCCACCCACAGGAGCCCAGCCAGCCCTTTTGTCTCCTCCGTACTCCCTGCCAGTCATGTTGTGAAGTGTTTGCTTTTCTCTGTTTGTGGTTGTAAGGCTTTTCTCCAGCTAGTGTTGAGTTGGTTATTCAAGAAGATTTCTCTACAATTTAGTTGAAATTCCAGATTGGTCCTAGGAGGAGGTCACTGTAACTTTCACTTACTCCTCCACCATCTTGGATTTGTGTTGAAATCTTTGTAATATTCATTATAATTTCAGAATTTTGTCTGAGAGTAGGATTGGGAAAGGGATAGGTTGGTAAAAGAAGCTCTTGACTTCTGAAAAAAATAGTTTTCGCAAAGATGGTGTGTTCAGATGGCCATAGGTCTGCAGTTTTTAGAAAAGTATAGCTTTCAATTGTATTTAGCCTTTTAAGAAAGTAAAGACCACTATACAGAGTGGGCAGTGCCTTTATAATCCAGGTATGGGTGCCTTTTCAAAAGATCCATCTACTTGAGATCTCTGGCTCCCCCATTCATGGGTAGATATAATGAGTTTGGAGATAGAAATGAGTTGCATGTTGAGTAAGAGAAATTACATAGTAATTTACACAGTGTCAAATGAAACAGTAGTCCTTTTCTCTAATGATTGACTGATATTTGAAGAATATTAGGAGTGAATGAACATCTTACCCCAGGCAAGTGGTCAGGAGCATTAATGGAATATTCTACATTTTTAGTTCAGGAAGACTTGTTGGTTGTCAAGACATTACTCCTTATCCTAAGAAATAAGACTGGGGTGGACTAGGAACTTAACAGACCTATGCTCAACATCCTTCATGGTCTTTAGTTGTATTGCTTCTTGATGGTTCAACAAAGCTGGGAAGGCTTAGTTCCTGGTTACTGATAGATTGTGATGAGTTCCACTCACCTCCCAACGGTGGTGATGGGATAACTGGGAGCCAGCTTGGGTTTTGTCTTTGCGAATGTGGCGCTGCTTCTCTGACTGAGCTTAACTCATGACAAGTACATAAGCTGGTTCTAAGGTCTGCTGGGTAATCTTACTTTTCTAAGTAAGATCTTACCTAAGTAAGATTAACCTTACTTACTTTTCTAAGTAAGATTAACCTTACTTACTTTTCTAAGTAAGATTAACTTCTAAATTACTATGGAGGAAGCTGTAATATTGAACTGTGATTATTTTTGGCAGGCAACCAGGGAGAAAGTGCGATTAAATTTGTCACTACTTCTTTCCAAATATGAAAGGCATACTTGTAGGTAGGATTATTTAACCATTGGATCAAGGTAGACTAGATGAATAGAGATTAGCTGTTGAAATACACTTCTTTATAAGCAAATTTTATTTTTTTAAGGAATATCTTTACTAAATGAATTGTGTAATTTACTAATAAAGCTTAAGGAGTAAATAAATGAGATACAATTGAGAAGATCTTACCTTTTCCACAAAAGTATAGTTTCAGATTTTATAACTCAATAAACATTTTTGAAATAATAATGGTGTAGGGGAGAAAAATTTCTATTTCTTCTTACTTCCATGCTCTGGTGGGGGCCCTATAATTGACCATCAGAAGACAGAATAACAAGAAAAAAATCTTGCCTATTTACTTAATATAAGTTTTACATGACACAGGGGACTTGATAAGGAAATAATGGCCTAAAGCAAGAGTGAAGCCTGAGTTGTCTTATACCAGGTTTGATGAAGGGTGAAAAACCGTGTTAGGACAAAATGGTTTGAACTAGGGTAATAAACTGAGCAAGGCCCATTTGTTTGGCTTCCTCTTGGCGTCCCACTCTCTTCAGATACAAGGATGTTCCTTATAGGGAGGTTAGCTTTCACAAGAGGGTGTTATGACCTGCTTCAGGGGACAATAAGGAAATCAGAGAATTGTTTCTGCACCTCATATTTCCCAGGTTCCTTCAGTTTAAAATAATCACTACCCAAAGGTGCCATATTTTGATATATTCTGAACCCTTTCAGCATTATTAGTATAAAGCTAAACTGTGAACTCCAACAATTAATTCTGCTAATTCTGTAGGATGGTTCCTTTATGACCTTGAGGAGCTTTCTGATATACATGTGCTGATCAGCAGTCAGCTGAAGACTGGAGGAAGACTCTCTGCAAATCTCTGGAGCACTTTGTTGATGTAATTCTCTCTTCTCCAGTAAACTTTCATGGGAACCCTGGCTGCTTTGGTCTCCCCGGACTCCCAGCTTTGTCTTCTCAACTCAGAGAGACCATCGGGCTGTTCTACAGTTCCTCCTCTGTGCGTTAAAGTCAGGAAAACCTCTGCACGCAGGACTCACTTTATTTGATTCCCATTTCTCAGGGATTACTGTTTTTCATTGCCTGTGACAGGGTTTCAAACAGGCTACCCCAAAACATGGCACCTGGGCTTATGGAAGGTTTTAACCTGAGGGAATTTGAGAAGTGGCATGGGCAGGAAGGACTTTCTGACTTCCCTCCAGAGCAGATCATAAAACCTAAGAAGGACTTTGCATTTTCCCTCAGCTTTATTGAGATGTAATTGACATACAACATTATATAAATTTATTGCAAAATGATTACCACCATAACATTAGTAACACCTCCATCATGTCATGTAATCAACATTTCTCTTTTTGTGGTGAGAGCATTTACAATAATACAATATTATTAACTATAATCACTACTCTGGACATCAGATCCTTAGAAATTATTCATCTTACAATTGAAAGTTTGTGCCCTTTGACCAACATTTCCTTACTTCCTCACCCTCCAGCCCCTGGCAACCACCTTTCTACTCTCTGTTTCTACAAGTTTGGTTTTTTTAGACTACATGCATAAGTGATACCATACAGCATTTGCCTTTCTCTGTTTGACTTACTTTGCTTAGCATAATGCTAAGTTTCTTTCATGTTGTTGCAAATAGGACTTCCGTTTTTTCTCATGGCTAAACAATATCCTGTGGGGGGTATGTGTGTGTGTGTGTGTGTGTGTGTGTGTGTGTATCGCATCATATAGGTTGTTTCCATGGCTTCACTACTGTGAATAATGCTGCAATAAACACGGGAGTGGAGATATCTCTTGGAGATTCTGTTTTCATTTCTTTTGGATATATTCCTAGATATATAATTTCTAGATCATATGGTAGTTCTATTTTTAGAGGAACCCCCATACTGTTTTCCTTAACAGTAGTACCAATTTACATTCCTACCAACAGTGCACAAGGGTTCCTTTTTCTCCACATGCTTGGCAACACTTGTCTCTTGACTTTTTGATGATAGCCATTTTAACAGGTATGATGTAATATTTCATTGTGATTTTGACTTGAATATCCCTGATGATTAGAAATGTTGAGCACCTTTCATGTACTTCTTGGCCATTCGTATGTCTTATTGGAAAATTGTTTATTCAGTTCCTCTGCCCATCTTTAATCAATTGTTTTTTGCTATTGAATTGTATGAGTTCTTTATATATCTTGGATATTAACTCATTATAAGATACATGGTTTGCAAATATTCTCCTTTTCTATAGGTCACCTTTTCATTTTGTTGATTGTTTCTTTTGCTGTGCAGAAACTTTTAGTTTGATATAGTCCCACTTTTCTTTTTCTTTTCTTTTTGCTTTTTTTGCTTATGTTTTTGGTGTCATATTCAAGAAGGTGTTACCAAGACCCAGGTCAAGGAGTTTTTCCTTGTGTTTTCTTCTAGGAGTTTTATGGATTAAGTTCTTTTGTTTAAGTCTTTAATTTCTTTAGAGTTAATTTTTATGAGTGGTATAAGATTGGAATCCAATTTTATTTTTCTGCCTGTGGTTATCTAGTTTTCCCAACACCATTTATTGAAGATACTATCCTTTAGCCATTGAGTATTTTTGACTCCCCTGTTAAAGATTAGATATATATGTGAGAGTTTATTTCTGGGACCGGGATTCTGTTCCATTGGTCTATGTATTTATTTTTTATGCCAGTACCACACTGCTTTGATTACTATAGTTTTATAATATAATTATGATGCTTCCGGCTTTGTTCTTCTTTCTCAGGATTGCTTTTGTGGTTTCATATAAATTTTAGGTTTGTTTTCCTATTTCTGCAAAAATGCCATTGGAGTTTTGATAGGGATTGCATTACATATATAAATGGCTTTAGGTAGTATGGCCATTTTAACAATACTAATTTTTCTGATCCATGAAATTGAGATATCTTTCTACTTGTTTATGTCTTCAATCTTCAATTTCTTTCATCAATATTTTATATTTTTCAATGTACAGGTCCTTCACCTCCTTGGTTAAATTTATTCCTAAATATTTTATTGTTTTTGGTACTATTAAGAATAAGATTTAAATTTTTTTTATTTTCAGATATTTTGTTAATGTGTCATGAAGCACAACTGATTTCTCTATCTTGATATTGTATCCTGAAACTTTAATAAATTCATTGATTTTTATTTTGAACAGTGTTTGATTGAAAGTTTTAATTTTTCTGTATAAATATAATATCACTTGTGAATTACTTTGTGATTTAGATCCCTTCCATTTCTTTTTCTAGGACTTTTATTTCTTTGTTGAACAGAAGTGGTGAGAGTGGGCACTCTGTCTTGTTCCTGATTTTAGAGGGAAACCTTTCAACTTTTTACCATTGAGTATGATATTGCTGTGGTTTGTCATATGTAGTCTTTATTGTGTTGTGATATGTCCCTTATGTACTCAATTGTTGAGGTTTTTATCACAAAAGGATGTTTTATTTTGTCACTTGCTTTTTGTGCATCTATTGAGATGATTATGATTTTTATGTTTAATTTTATTGATGTGGTATTATACATTTATTGTGATACATTTATTGCAAATGTTGGACCATTCTTGCATCACTGTAGTATTTTCTGACTCCTAATTATGCTCTGGGTGTTGATTGTGGATGGTTTTATTTGTCCTCCTTTGGCAGATGTGTGGATGGACCTTAATTCAGTTTCTATTATCTGCAAAGATTCTGAAAGTGCAACACCAACCCAATAAAATAAGGAGGTGCAACAATGAAATAGTGACTAAAGGGGAATATTTTCGATATCAGGATCTAAGAAGACCTTTGAAAGAGACTCCTGATAGCATGAGAGAGTGAGCCATAAAACAAGTAAAGGAAGAGTGTACCAGGAATAGGAAGCATCATGTGCAGAGGTCATGTGACAGGATCAAGAATGGTGATTTAAGGAATAGCAAGAAGGTCAGGGCAGTGGAAGCAAAGTCAATGAAAGGGAGAATAATTGACATGGAGTCAGAGAAGTAGCCAGAGTCAGACCATGGGATTCAGATATTTTAAGGGTAATTGGAAGCCATTGGAGGTTTTATGAGGACAGTGACAGACTCTTAGGCTGCACCATGGAAAATGGACTTGTTATGAGTTGAGGAAAAGGGAAACTAGTTTTGATGTTATTGCATGAGATGATGATGGCCTTGATAGAGGTGATAACTGGGGAAGTTTTTAGAAAATGTGTTAAGGGTTGACTTTATGGGACTTGCTGGTTGTTAGCTGTGGGATGTGCAGGAGAACTATCCAGGATAAATTGGGTAGTTGTGATGCTGTTTTCTGAGATGGAGAGCTTGATTATTGAGGAACGAACAGGTTATTGAGACGGTGGTGGTTTTGGTGTGTGTCTGTGAAGAATTATTCTTTGGACATATTAAGTCAGATGTCTATGAGACATCTAGGTGGAGATGTTGGTAGGCAGTTTAAATGCTTGATTCTGGACCTCAGGGAAGAGGTCCCAAATCATAGCTTTGTAGGTATGCTTTTGGAACCATCAGTATATTTAAAATCATGGTACTTGCTGAGATCACTAAAGAGTGTGTGAAAGAAGAAGATCACAGATGGAGTCCTGTTTTTTTTCCAGATTTAGAACTCAGTGAAAGGAGAATCATCCAGTGAGAAAACCAAGGAGGACTGGCCAGTTTGATATGAAAAACACCAGTTGGGGATATGGTGTCCCAGAAGCCATGGGAAGAAAGCCTTTCAAGGAGAAAGGTGTGGTCAGCTGGGTCACATGTCACTGTGGAGTTGAGTACAATATTTATGTTGAGAAATGGCCATTGGGTTTGGTAACACGGAGTCACGGGCATGCGTAATCAGTATAATTTCAGTGGAGAGGTGATGACAGAAGCCTGGTTGGAGTGGATTAAAGAGCAAGTGGATGGGAGGAAGAAGTGGAAAGAGACAGACAAATGTTTCTGAGGAGTTTTTTTCCTAAACATATCTAGAGATATGGGATGGTTATTAGATGTGGGAGGAAGGAGTAGAATTTTTTAGGGACTTTTAATAGTATATTTGCAGACTCTTATGGTCTCATAGAAAACACATTCGTGTAGGAGAAAGAGGAAGCGGTGTATGTGGACATAGATAAAGCTGGTAGGTGGAAAGAGGAATTTCTCTACCTGTATCTCCTGTTGGTGAAATTAGAAGCAAAGTTATTAGCTGGGAATGGGGGAGTGTATTAGAGGTTTCAAGAGAAAAGTTTTGTAGAAATAGTTTTGGAGTGCGATGGAATGAAACTGACAAGGAATGAGGGTCTATTTGAAAACTGAGGACATAGACATTTAAAAATCAGTCTTGTTCCTGTGTTTTGTTCTAGCCAACGGAGTGCAGGCACAGAGGATGTGGAGCATGGGATCCAGCCTGGGTGAAGGAGACCAGAGTGAAGGAATTGCGTGTCTGTGTAAATCTGTAGAGCCAGTACTGGGTGAAGGGGCCCACATGGAAGGCATTTGGACAGTAAAAAAAGAAAAGTAAATGATTTGGAATTTCTGATATGGTCAAATCATTGGGATCCCAGAGGACAGGGGAAAAAACAAACCCAGTGGTGGTAGTTCAGTGGAAAGCTTCAAGTGGACATGTTAGGAATTATACAGTTAGTGGTAATTAGAGGTCTAGGGTGGGACCACTGAAGTAGGAGGATTAGGGGATTGGAGGACAAGATTATTGGAAGTGAGGAAATCCAGGAACAAAATGCCAGCATATTGGGTGTACCATCTAATATTAAGTCACTGCCACCAGGAATGGTGGCAGGAGTAGACGTGAGCTTGGTACAGAAATGGTCAGTGAATGAGAGAGAGTGCGTGAGGGGAGGTATACATTCAGTCACAGTGCGGCCAGGCTGCAGGTGCAGGAGCCCAAGCAAATGAGTTAAAGCACTTAAAGGTCTTACTGCATGTACTAAGCACTCTATGAATGGTGGATAATATCTCATGTTAAATATTTGGTGAATAAATGATCTTAAAAATGTAATGCTGTGTTCAAAGTGGGCCCAGAAAATGTGACTGTGTTCAATAGGGTCTCAAACATAAAACAAAAGATAACTTCTCTCCCTTTACTAACCCAAAGGGGCATTCTGGCCCCCTTTCACTGAATGTGGCCTGTCCTACTGACTCCATGGAACTCTGGGGGGACAATCACAGTCTTTGGCTGTCTATGCCATGCTGGCTTCTTTGCATGCATTAGGTAAATGATGCCATGCCAATGTAGATTATTAGAAAGCAATAAATAAATCAGATCTAATAAGTATGATCTGGTGATTCGTAGTTTAGATGCTATACTATAGGAGAGATCTAGCAACACGAATGAGTAAAGTTAACTGGCTCTCCTTTGCCAAAAGTCTCCTGGAATATTTGGAAAAATGAGAGATAGTATTATATGTAAAGTCAAACAAATGCTAACATCCAACTCTGACTTTGCTCCATCCTCCTGCTCATTTAGAATGATTTGATCATTATCTTTGCTGTGAGAAATTCAAATTATTAAGCTTATAATTCATGGTTACCTGCATGGGTCCAAAGGCTGTGAGGCATAACTTACATATTTTTAGAGATTCCTGGAGGGTGGAAAGCTGAGGAAATTAGGACTTGAAAAATGGAGCCCAATAGAGATTCAGGTTTCCTTTTGCTTATCCTAGGTAAGAACAGATCATTTCTAAGAACTGATTTAGAATTAGTCCTTCAATGAAGGTAATTGAAACAACAAATCTGCCTATTAATAAAAGTGGGAAAAGAAAGCAGGATTTTTATATATTAATGTTTCATATGAGATCAACTGGAAAGTCATTTCATGCTAAAACATAAAGCAGTCCAGAAATAAAGTGAATAAGAATGGAATATGCTTACCCAACACTTTAGTTTACTTGGTGAAGGACATTATGCCACTGGGGCTTTGTTCATATTAACATAGTCATACTAATTTTAAAAATTATAATATGTGCCCACCATTGGAAATATAATAATACAGAAGTATATGAAATAAATGTAAAAACACTCCTTTGAGCCGTGCTCGTGTCTTGCCAATCCTCCCTTTGTAGTTAGTCACAGCTGACACTTTGGTGTATGTGTTTTCTGACTTTGCCCCATGCTCATGCAAACATGGTTCATCTTAACAATAATAACATGTTTCATTATACATTCGGTTTGGTTTATTGGTTTTGATTTTTCTCTCCTTCTCACCTTCTATACAAAGACACATTCATAGTGTTACATACATGCCTTCCTCATTCTTTTTAACAACTGTTTGTTTTCAATACTGTAGATTTAACATTGTTTTAAGCAACTAGTTCTCTATTGATGGGTGTTTAACTTTTTTGCTCTTACCAATAATGCTGTAACAGACATTCATTTACATATGCCTTTATACCCTTGTGCATCCTGTAAACTCCAAGAACTGAAGCTGCAGGATTGAAGGATATAAAAATTTTGATAGGTGGTTGTCCATGAGAATGCCTGTTTACCCACTGCAGTTCTCCCGATTCTGACGTGTGGGCTTTACCCCCACACCGCCAAACAGTCCTCCGACACCAGCCGGGTGTCCTATAATGCAGCTCAATTCAGACACTACCTGTCTGGAGACAGCATCAGATCCCACAGGTTAAGGTCTTGGTCCTGCAAGGCTGCCCCTGGATTAAGATAGCGTTTGCAAGTCCCAATTTGCTGTAAGTCAGAGGTTCCTATGATCCCTTCGTTGGGTTCCATTAATTTGCTAGAGTGGCTCACAGAACTCAGAAAAACATTGACTTACTAGATTACCTGTTTATTAGAAAATATTTTAACTCAGGAACAGCCAGATGGAAGAGATGCATAGGGCAAAAGATGGGGAAAAGATGGAGGAGCTTTCCTGCTCTCTCTGAGTGTACCATTCTCCCCAAACCTCCATGCATTCACCAACCCAGGACCTCCCTGTTCCCTGACCTTTGGGTTTTTGTGGAGGTTTCGCTGCTTGGCATGGTTAATTGAATCATCGCCACTGATGATTCAGCTCAATTTCCAGCCCCTCTTCCTTCCATGGAGGCCTGGGGAGCTCCCCTGGTAACCAGCCCCATGCTTAGTTTACCAAGGGACTGTCAAGAAGGCACCTCATTAATATCACAAAAGACACGTTGATTATACTCCACACTTAGGAAATTCCAAGGGTTTTAGGAGCTATGTGCCAGGGAGGAAGGCCAAATATATATTTCTTATTATAAATCACAGTATGAGACCCACAATCTAGCCAACACTGGATGAAGTCATCCTTTTAAATCCAGCCAACAATGCACTTCTTGAATCATTAGCATTGTTGAGCATCTTTCCATGTTTACTGGCAATATCTTCTTCTATAATAGTCTCTGTGTCCTGCAACCATTTTTGCATGGGTTTGTCTTTTTGTATTGACTTGTAATAGCTCATTGAATACGAGGCATATACAATGTTGTCACATATATTGTAAATATCTTCACCCATTCTTTAAAAATTTCTGACTTCCTTCATAGTGTATTTTGCCTTTCCTTCTGTAGTTTAAAAGAAATATTCCAATTTGGTGACTTAAAGCTAATTCCAGGATCCCAAATAACATTTGATTTGAGATGCCTCGAGCCCCCGGTCACAGCGACCCCCTGCCAGGGCTGCCAGTGGTTGTCTCCTCTGGCTTCTCCAAGACAACAGGGGCCCACTGAGTGCTTGTTTGTGGCACTATTAGATTATTCTGTCACTTAGGACAGTGCATTTCAGTAGCAAGAGCACGGGTTTGGGTTAAGTTCTTTTTCCCCCCTGCTGTATACTCATTGTGTGATCATTGGTGAGTTCCACTTTTAAAATAAGAACCCTGGCTGTCATGTCTCGCAGAACTGTTGCAACAGTCACTTAATGTAATGAAAGTGAAATGGTACAAGCCATAAAGGGCTCTGTACATATTTTTATTATTTATATGACAGGTCTTTTTGTTGTTGTTATTTGGTGGTTTCTTGGGTTAGTTTGAGGAAGCCCACAGGAAGGTGTGAAAGTATGGCAGTTCCAATCACATGCTTCCTGATGTCCTAGTCACACACTCTCTGAATCTTAATAATTCTACTTAATTCACTTTGGAACTGTCCTCTTTCCTACTATTCCCACTGTAATCATCCTAGTCCAAACCAGAGCTGGATTTAAGATGGGTCAGTTGGGTAGCTGACAGAATGCTAAAAAGACTGGAGATAGGAGGTGGAAAAAATGGGTTGGGAGTTGTTAGGGGAGGAGAAGCGAGACCCCTGCCCCACCTCCCACGCAGCAGGGGCGCACTGACCGCAGTGCAGGGTGTGTGCTGTGCTCCCTGTGGCCTGCCCCGCCACCGCTCTGTATGCTGGGGCTCTGCCCGTGGGGCCTGCGCTTGTCAGGTGATCCCTAGGCTTTTTCATAAGGAGGACGAGGCCTGCTGAGTGGCTTTTTTCTGTTGCTCAGGGTATTATTTGGGGGCCTACACAGAATTACCTAGGGCAATTTTTTTGGCCCGTATTCCTTCAGCAGTTTCGGACAGCTGTTGAACAAACATTTGAAGACTTCTAGTTGAAGAGGACCTCAAGTTATTAGCCCGTGTATCTCAGTGCTGCTCTTGTCTAAGTTACTACTAGTGGCCTTGGCACACAGCCCCTGTCTGGCAGTCTTGTCCCCATAAAGTGTCCTCCAAACCGCAGCTGGACTGATGTTTACAAGGCCAACCTTATCACGTCACCTTCCTGTTTGAAAGCCTTTGGTAGATTTCTGTTGCTCTTAGGATGAAAACCAAGATCCTTAGCATGGCCTGAGAGGTCCTATGAGGTTGGTCCTGCTTCCCCTTCCACCACACTGTCACAGTGCTCCTGCATGAGGGACTCGTTTGGCTAAATGCTGAGTTCATCTTCTCCTGAGCGCAGATGAAAAGCCACCTCCATAGAGAAGCCTTCCCTGGTAGACCAGGTTTGGGCAGGTCCAATGTCATTTGTTTTCTCTTTCTATACCTCTCTTTCCATAGCATTTATGATGCAATTTATGAAATACTTTGTTTAGTTTGTTGTTAATTGTCAGTTGCTCCTGCTTATCAAGGACAGGCATTCTGTTATTCTCATTCTGGTGTTCTTAGCACCTAGAGGTGCACCTTATACACAGCAGACACTCACTGTTTATTTGCTAAATAAATAGTGGCATCGATGGCCACTAGGTTGGATGACTATATAAATAATTGTGGCACTGGAAATTTGAATGTGACCAGGCCTTTCTCTCTGATGGAAGCTGGATGTAAGCCCGGAAAGTGGGGCCTTTGCCTAGGGGGAGACTTTTGGCAGGGAGGTGACCAAGACCAGAGGCCCAGGCACACAAAACCGGGCTGTCAGTGGTCCCGTCCACCCTAGATTTGCTAATTTATGACTTCTTTTCCCTTGCAGGCCACCAACAACTTGTGTCATCGGTTCTTCTGCCAGTTCTTGTTTGTTTCTTTGTTTTTAGTCTGATTTGATGGACAGTTGAAACTGAGCATCAGGAAATCTCTGGTACCACCACCTTTGTACCCTGGGGTTGGGGAAGAATTTAAATTCTTAAGCTATGACCCTACCCATATGGTCTTGATACTTACCCCTCTGGCTGGAGTGTTTCAAGATGACAGTGTAGCTGATTAAATTATGCTTTTTTCTCTCATTTGATCCAAAAGTTGAATTTTTAACTCTGCAGATCCTTCCACTTGAAAATGTGTACCAATTCTTCTTTTACTGACTTCGGGTAAACTCAACAGGTTGAAGACACAAGTTGCTCCTTCCCAGAACCCTGCCAAAATCTCTCTACTACATGTAATGGGGACAGTTGGCACTAAGGAAAGAATGGAGAGCAGGTTCAGTGCCCAGGTTTTAAAAACCTATCTTTGCCAGAAAGATAAACTCAGAAATTCTTGGTACTCGATCAGATATTTCATAGGCACTTAACACTACTTGTTTAGTACAAAAAAATTAATGTTTACTCTGTTTTATCTCTGGACAGATAATTGTCCTTTTCTCTTACCTCAGGGTTTTGATATTTTTAAATTCATTTTTTTAAAAAGACTTCTGAAGTTCTCGTTAAGCTTTAGAGTGAGGGTACAAGGCAGATTTGTGTTTGTTAGTTATCACTTAAAACCTTCTTCATATTGAATACCATCTGGGCATGGCTTTACCGGGAGACTTTGGAGTCTGTATTTTTCCCTAAAGTTCTGTGTACATCTTCCCCTTCCCCCATTTCTGATCTTCTCAATTGTCTGCTTTGTTGATGTACAAAGGAATCACAACATCTTGTTAAAAGTGTACCTTTTGATTTATCTCAAAGATTCTCCAAGTTTGGGAGAAAGGTTTGGATATATGCCCTGGCTTGATAGTATTGTCCGCAAAAAACATTCTTATTGAAGTACTTAAAATTGTGTTTCATAGTATTTTTTCCATCATCATTTATCCCCCTTATACCCTCTTCTACCTCCCCCCAACCTCAATTACCACACTTGTCCGTGTCCATGAGTCCTTTTTCTTTTTTGCTCAACCCCTCCAGCCCCTACCTCCCACACCCACCCCAAGAGCAGTCAGACTGCTCTCATCTATGAGTCCGTACTTTTGAATGAAGCAGTCAAGCATCTTTCATCCTGGAGCCGTTCAAGTGTATGTAGGAAATTATTTGAGTTGTTAGGAGCACTGATGCTTGTTGTTATGCGGGATGGGAGAGCGCATTCATTTTCCTTATTGACTCTGAGATGAAAAGACACACAGTTTTTATTAGCTAAGTTTTTACATCCTCAGCCTGCTGAATTAGAGAAGCAAAGGGGTTGGCCCTGCATGATACTGCATTTACACAAAATTGTTTCACTCTGGGCAGAGGGTTGGAAATCAAGAATGAGGGTGACGGTGAATTTTGCAGAGCTGCAGACAGTCTGGGCTCTGTGTTGTCAGTATTGGTTCTGGGAGTGAATTCTATTTATTAGATACGAGTCACCCAGGCCAGACTATATCCAAGAGGTGGGGAATTGGACTTGATTCCTCAATGACAGGAGTGTCAAAGTATTTGTGGATATATTTTAAGCCACAACAGGTGTATATTATAATGTCTCCTGTACTCCATTGCTTCACTGCTGTTTTATCAAAGGCAGCCTGGCAGAATCATGTCGGTGACTATCAGAGGTGCAATGCATTCATGGGTTTACACTCTCAGAGTTATTGGATTGTTAAGAACATGAGCTTGAGGCAGGAGACGGGCATGTGGGAAATGAGGCTGGAAATTAGGAGGGCTGCTCAGAGAGGGTCTTGGTATAGGCTTTCTACTTAGATCGGTGTTTTCCAAATTGTGGCGACTTTACCCTCTAGGTCATTTATAGGAGTGTCAAAATCAAATGGGGCTACTCTTAGAAGGCTAGTTTTACTCAAGGATTTTAGGGGACTCTTATTATGAGGTTGAGATACCATTTCACTTTAAAAACAAAAGTCTTCCAAGGATTTGAGCATGGGAGTTACAGGTTAGAGTTGCACATTGAGCCAAGGTTATCATTGTTGTCGGTGCTGAAAAGAGGAGAGGTTGAGGTAGGATCATGACTGGCTAGCCTTCAAAATGCCTTATGAAAGGTTTTGGTGTGATAGTCAAGGTTAGAGATGAAGGACTGAGCGGTGAGGGGACGGGAGAGATATCAAGGAGGGAGAAGCTAGGGTGTGTGGTGTAGTTTGATGGAGAAGTCAATAGAGACAAGGTATCTTTCTTGGGCCAGTGGGTGGTTAAATGCCACCCATTAAAGAGACTGAAACCAGGAATGGGGCAATGCGTAGGCAGGTACATTAACCATTTCTTTTTATTTTCTGTATTCTGATGCTTTTGTATCTGGGGCCTTACCCTGGGGGACAGCCCTCCCAGGGTTAGCTAATTTCATAGAGTGAAATAAACAACTCACCTGTGAGTATATATAAAAACCAACCAATCCAGATTCTTCATGCTTGACTGCCTTCTTTAACAGTCTCTCATATGTAGGTCACGATTCACTTGCCCTAGTCACCCAACGTCCAGCTACCGGACAACTAGGGTTGGCCCCTCAGCCCTAGAGCCTGCTAAACATGATTTAAACTAGCCAATCCTAAGCCTGCTTACCCTGCCTCACCTGATCCTTCCTGTGGAAACCACAATACAAGCTCTTGCCCACATCTCAACCCCCCCACACTGGATCCCTCTGCTTCCTGATCCACCCTGGTGCTTCCCCATGTGACCCGCCCCCACATTGCAGTGCTTCTTGTTCATAAGGACAGGGAGAATACAAAACTTCTTCCTTCATGACAGCCATATCCATGTCTGTGTGCCTGACTGTGCATACTGGGATTTTAAAGTAAATCCCAGGTACCCCTGAAACAGTGGGGCCAATGGAGAGTGTGGTTTTACAGTGGCTGACTTTGAAGGGTCTAAGGTACATCTGGACGGAGATGTCTAGGAGCAATCAGACAGAAGGACTTGGAGCTTTAGGAAAGAGGTCTCAGTATTTCCTCCCCATTTTGTCACCAGGGTTTCTGTGGGAAATAGGTGTGATCACATAGGAGAAGGGGCTTGAAAATTAGGAAATGCCATGTCAATAAACAGCATTCTTATTTTATCGCTTTCCTTTAGAGCCTAGGGCTAATACTGTCAAAATATCTGTACCTCATTGAGCATAAGTGAAAAAGGAATTTTGCCTGAAAAAGGGAGTTTGCCAGTCTTCATTCAGACAGGAATTTTTTAGGAGGTCCCCTGACTTAATGTTGCTGCCACCACACTGGCTTCGGTTTGATTTTAAAAAGAGCAGCCTGTCTGACCTGGCTGGTTTAGCTCAGTGGACTGAGTGCCAGCCTGCAAACCAAAGGGTTGCCAGTTTGATTCCCAGTCAGGGCACATGCCTTCATTGGCCAGGTCCCCAGGAGGGGGTGTGCGAGAAACAACCACCATTGATGTTTCTCTCCCTCTCTTTCTCCTTCTCTTCCCCCTCTCTAAAAGTAAATAAATAAAACCTTAAAACAAAAAGAGCAGTCTGTCCTAGCAAGAGAAAAAGGGAATGTTAGGAAGTGAATATTTAAAAAAAGTTTTTGACCTAGGGATACTAATTGGAGGTGTAAAATAAGAATAGACTAAAATGATTGAGCATAAAATCAAGATTTGAATTTACTTTTTTAGAAAGCCTTTTCCTCCTTCAAAAATTGTTTCTTTTATTGCATGCTTTTTAGAATTAGTATTTTTTATACTTGTTGAATTCATGTCAAGTGTTTTTCAAATTGGGGATTAAATAGCTCTGGACCTCAGAGATTACAGATAGAAATTGTTTAGGGCTGTGGCTCCAGGGAGTAGGGCCTTGAAGCCCCAACTAGCACATCCCTTATCTTCCTGTAGCTTTGTATTTGTCCCCTTCTGTGTTACAAGGTGCTGCCTGTGTGATTATGCTTTTCTATTAATATCATTGACTCTTTATTCCAGTGACTCTGTTTTTTTCTCTGGGAGTCAAAACAATAAGCTCATATTCCAACAATAGAAACCAATTCAGGATGTGACCTCACGTCAATTTTCTTTTCTGGGCCCAGTAACACTCAGGGACTAGGCAGGCTCTTCTGTTGCACAGCATGCTACTGGTGGGGGATAGGGGACTAGCCAAGAAAGAAGAAAAGAAAAATCACTCAACGAGATAGACCTTAGTTCCCGACTGCCACTTACTCCTTTGTTCTTCAGTCATACATTTATTCATTCATTTATTCAACAAGTACTTAGACTGAGCATGTCCTTCATGCCAAGCTCTGTTGTGTATATTGGGGAAATACAGTGATGAGCCAAACCAGACGCGATCTCTGCGCTCGTGGAGCGTACGTACTACCAACATCAGGTTGGTAGGTCCAATCCAATGGTAATGCAGAATATAACTAATGGGATAATTTCGAGCAGCTCGAGATTAAGGTAACGGTTGCTACATTACAATGCCAGGGTATTCTGGAGGATTAATACCAACAGACGCACAGACATTTTATCATCTATTGCTAATAGCAAATTATCCCCAAACGAACGACTATTTGCCACCTTTCACAGTTTCTCTGAATCAGGAATTCAGAAATGTCTTGGCTGGGTGGTTCTGGCTGAGGGAGCCTCGTGAGAATGCAGCCAGGTATCAGCTGAGATGGCAGCTACCTGAAGGTCTGACCCACTTTCAAAGTGGCTCACTCATATGGTTCTAAAGTTGTTGCTGGTGGGAGACCTCAGCTCCTCTTCATGTGGGCATCTCCACAGGGCTGCTGGAGTCTCCTTATGATGTGGTGACTGGCTAATCCTACAGTGGAGTGGTCTGAAAGTATATGGTCACTTACGTCATACTCTATAGACTGCCCGATTCAGTGTGGGGGAGACTATACAAGGCCATAAGTATCAGGAGTCAAGGCTGTCTGATCTGGGCTGTCTTGGGGGTTGGCTCCCAAAGGTGTGGTGTCAGTGTTTTAAGTTCAGGTATATATAACGTGAAATCTAAATAGCAGTGCCTTAAACAAGGTAAGACTTTATTCTCCTACATGTAAAAATCCTAAGGATAGGTGTGGTAACTCTGTGACCTTCTAGGTTTCAGGTTCCTCCTGCCTTTCTGCTCTACCATTGCTAATTAGGACTTAGGTAATTATTAAGCTGTGTGATATAAAGGAGCAGGATGGCGGGATAAAGGAAAGAGCTAGGTTTCTTATTCAAGGAGGCCTTGCGGTTATAAAGATGGCTGCTGCAGTTCCTGCCGTCAAATTTACATTCAGGGAGCAGGAAAGATCAAGAACAAAAGGCACCCTTTTAACCGAATCAGGCCCCATTTAAAATACCTTTCATAGAAATTCACTCATGAACTTGCACTTATATCACATTGGCCAGAATTTAGTCACATGACCACGCATATGTGCAAAGCAGGCTGGGAAATATTTTTAGCTAGGAACATGGCCACAATGTGCTTGTATAAGCAATGAGCAGTATGTGCCAGAGGCTTTTTTTATTTTTTTTTTAATTAAATAAAACACCTCATGCTGTTTTGCTTCTTGTGAGGACTGATTGTGCACTCCTAAACCTTCTTGCTTTCACTAACGAACAGAACCTGCAAACGTGCTTGTAATCACATGGGCCATTATTTTTAGGAAAACACATAACAAAATTAAGCCAAAATGTATACTTTCCTGGATAAGATGATGTCTAGGTCCCAACGTTTGAGAGCCACTTTACTAGGATAATTTGTTTTCCTTATACACCCATAGAAATTTAAATACTTTAGGTAAATTTCCTATATGAGCAGCCATCTATGTGACTTTTCTGTCATTATTCAATCAAGTGCCTGACATCATCCAAAATGTACAGAGAATATGTGTGCATTCTGTTCTGTATTTTGTAATTGGATTGACTAATTATCATAGCTTTTTTGTTGCTTGTTTGTGTAAAGTCTTATCTTTCTGAACCAGAAAATAGGAATGTTTGGCCTTAGTTCTATGTTTAGTTCTAATTTTGGCTTATTTAAAAATCCCAGACATAAGCTTAATGTCTGGAAGAGATGAGGGAAAAGGTAAAATTCCCTTCTAGTTAGTGTGGAAGACTGGTGGTTAATTAAATTGTTAGATTAATCACAATGGCTTTTATTTTAGATCAGGGATTCTTAACCTGTATTTCCATAAAGCAAAATTTGTTGAGCTGAGCTAAGGTTAGTTTGTTAAAATTTGGTTAATGGAAGCTAAGGAGGGATATTCCATAAAAAAATTTTTTTTCTGTATCTGTTTCCACTTGATCATAGACCATCGACAACAGAATTCTTGTTTAAAAGGAGCAACAGTATTAGTGGGGAAAATCCAGATAGCTGAACATACTTGGATGATTTCTTTGGTGACATTTGGCCAGCTGTTTGCTCTGTCATTGTCGCTGCTGTGTTTGACGGAACTGAGCGTACGAGTCCTTCTTCCAGCGCGTGGGCTGCGTTCCACAAAGACCTCTGACCTGTGGGCGCTCTGCCCCAACACACTGATAGTGCCTCCTGGCGCTAAGGGGGGTCCTTGTGATCCTAGACTGGGAAATGCATTTCACTTCAGGTGTCACAGGACTCTTCTACTGAGTGTCATTTTAATATTGATGTCTTGAGGGTGCCATTTATTTATACATTTGTCTTTTTAAAATTGGCTGTTGGTAGAGAGCTTAGAACCTACTGCAAAGTGGAGTCCCTTAGACCCCTTTCAGTGAAGGCAATGGTGGAGGCAGCGTGGCAGAGCCTGCAATTCACCCTGAGTTAAAAAAAAAAAAAAAAAAAAAAATCCAGAGCCTTGGAAAGGCTGGGCCTTGGAAAGTGGTTCAGTGTGGATGCGATGATTGTATTCCACCACTTTGTTCTGTGACTTTGGGGAAGTTACCTCTGCTGTAATACAGGGATAATAATAGTACCACTCTTAGGGTTATTAAGTGGCCCCAAGCACGCCAAGCACTGTGAACAGTGTATTGTGAGGACATATTATATGCTCGATAAATTTTAGCTGTTCTTTTTATTATTGTATCAGTGATTTTGCTCTTCTGGTAGATGGAAAAGTTGCACTTGACTTCTTTTTTTAGTATGCTATTCTTCGGCATCTGGTGAGTCTTTTAATTAGTGGTTTTATTAAGATTTTTGGCTGGTCTAAATAGGATTAACTTCTGGCTTAATGTTTAATAACTTCTTTGCCAGAAAAGGTCCTATGTTTTCCTGAGAGTTTAGTATAGATTTTCAACTGCCAGCATTCAGGTACTCTAGGATCCCCTCCCCCAGTTTTGAGCAGAAAATGGATCAAGCATAAGCTTTGGGGTTTATTATACAGGTATTACAGAAACACAGGGCCGTATAACAGTTATGACCACTTAAGTCTAAGAAAAAATCTTTAAAGACAGGTTATAGAAACATGGTTGAATTTTCAAGATTTTTCAAAGGTTTTTTTTTTTTAAATTTAATTTTATTTTTAAATTTAATTTAATTTTAATTGTTGTTCTTGTACAGTTTTCTGTCTTTTACTCCCATCCCAGCCCACCGCCCCAGCCCTCCCCATCTCCCTCCCATTCCCCCCCCCAGTTTTTGTCCATGTGTCTTTTATACTTGTTGCTGTAAACCCTTCCCCTTTTCCCCTGGAATTCCCTCTCCTCTCCTCTCTGGTGACTGTCAGCCTGTTCTCAAAGGTTTTTTTAATTAAAAGTTTTACAACTACAGTTTATACTCAATATTATTTTGTATTAGTTTCAGGTGTACAGCATTGTGGTGACACAATCACATACTTGACAAAGTATTTCCCCTGATGTTTTCAGCACCCATTGGGCACCATACACAGTTATTACAGTATTATTGACTATATTCCTGTGCTGTACTTTAGATTCCTCTGACTGTTTTGTAACTAACAATCTGTGCTTCTCAATCCCTTAACCTTTTTTACCCAGCCCCTGAACGTCCCTCCCATCTGGCAGCCTTCAGCCTGTTCTCTGTATCTATGAGTCTGTTTCTGTTTTCTTTGTTTCTTTATATTGTTCTTTAGATTCCACATTTAAGTGAAATCATGACTCAATGACTTTACACTTAGCATAACACCTTCTAGGCCTTAATTTTCAAGATTCAGAAAGAATTTATTTATTCATTTTTAGAGAGAGGGGAAGGGAGGGAGAAAGAGAGGTTGAGAAGCATCTATGTGTGAGAGATACATCAGTTGGTTGCTTCCTGCATGCCCTCATCTGGGGACCTGGCCCTCAACCCAGGCATGCGCCCTGACTGGGAATCAAACTGGCAACCTTTTGGTTCGTAGGCTGGCATTCGATCCACTGAGCCACACCAGCCAGGGCTTGAGATTTTTTAAGTTATATGTCAGGGTCAGTGAAATAATCTAAAAGATATTTGTTCTGTGGTTTATTTTTACATTAAAAATCAGTGTTAAAAATGTATTCAGTAGCTGCACCTGCTGGGGAGCCAGAATAGTTTTAGAAAGTCAAGTTCATTCTAAGTGCACAGCCACCAACCAATGGACCATATTTCAAAGTCTCACGCCTCCACCTCCCTTGATCCAGCTTAATATTCAGTTATATTTAGAAGAGGCGCAGAGAGCCCCAAATCTTAAGGGATTTAGAGAGATTTTGTGAAGTTAGCAAAAGTATCTGCTACCAAGTGTTACCTTATGAATTCATTTGTTGAACTTTTCTTTGAGAGGTTTAGGAAAGGATCTACCGCGTTCAGGAAAAATGTTGGAGACCACACTAAAAGATCACTGGAGTGAGAGTCTCCTTAGGCGACTCTGAAACGCGGCCCTGTGAAACAATGGGAGCTCCCCGGTGACTCAATCTCTAGTCCTAATGATTTAATTACACAGTCATGGAGACTTGGGACTAACAGTCTAATAATATATTGTGCTGGGGTGCCAAAGAATGGGTTTTCATGTGCTGTTTGGAGATCTTATATAAAACATGTCCTTTTGAAGATAAATAGTCCATCTGTTTAAATCATGCCAGCAGGCAGCGTTGCACGTTAGCAGCAGATACTTCCCTGGGACCACGGGCTGTTGAACTACCACAAAAGCCTCCTCATTGCACTCTTGGTCTATTCCTGCTCATTCATTCTCTCCCCTGGGCCAGGGTGGTGTTTGTAAAGATGATCTCTGATCATGGGTCACTCTGGGTCCTTGAAACCTTCAGTGGCTCCCAGAGCCCTCAAAAGAAGTCCAAACTGCTTTTGCATCTTTTCTCTCCACTTCTTATTTTTATTCCATTCCACCATTTTATTACCCAGATATCTTGGATATTGTCGTCTCAGGAAACCAAGGAGGGCCAGGCATCACCAGGGACTAGAGCTGGGAGCATAGGCTCCTTGGTACGCACCGATCATCCCCATGTGTCTCCCTGCCGTCTACCTCACTCTCTCTCTGCACACGGCCTTTCTTTGCGCCACAGCTCCCAGGTTTAGATCACCTGCCTGCAAGTGATCAGCAGAGGTGGATACTGGTTTCTCAGGCCCTGTTGCAAGTTCCTGAGAATGTGAATCTGATAGGCCATGATCACATGGGCGTACTGGCTAGGAAAGCAGGCTGCCATTTTTAAGGGTGGGAGTACTTAAAATGCTCCCAGATGAAAGCACAGGGAACTCTCTTGGATTTTCAACCAGTGATCTCTGCGCGCCCCTCATCATTATTCTCAGATGTCTTCAAATATTGAAATAGATTTGGGCTTATGTCTTTGGTGCTAAGCGCTGACTGCCATCTACATGGTTTATTTTTGAGAAGCTTAATGCAATGAAGAATTTACCTTCCAACCAGGTGATATTTTGTGGTTTTTGAATTCATTCATTTTTTTAAACACTTAGTAACAATCTAGGTTGTTTAAGGTACTATAAAAGAAAGATCTGTGGAATGTAATCATATGTAGTTTAAACTCTATTTTTTGAGGAAAATAATGTTATATATTTAAGCTGCATTTATTTGCTTGTCCAGGATTATAATCCTTTATTCATTAATATTTTCCCCCCAGATCTTGCTCCAATATTAGGGTAGGCAGTCAAACCCTTTAATCATGCCTGTGTAGATGCCTATGATTTAGTCAGAAGTTTTTTTCATTTTAATTATGTGTAGGAGAATAGACATGGTCCACGTTGGAAAATAGAAATGTTCCAACAGCAATGTTGCATGACATTATGTAGTTGACATTAATTAAAAAACAGGAGATAGATTTGGTACAATCTTTGAAACTGAAGGTTTTAAGATTATAAACACAGCAACTAGCCCACATTATTTCTAGAGTTGGAGGTAGGTCAAAGTTCAAGACTTCACCAATAAACAGTCATGTGCATAGAGAAAAATCATAGCCTTAGTCCCAAATGAGGTTACAGCTGGCTGCTTCGGGAAAGGAAGGGTGAGCTTTGATGGCAAGGTCAGCTATTCCGCATGTCGACGTGTGGGTAGCAGAGTCTAACCAAGATGCAGCTTTATCTCTCCTTCTGCCAGGCTTAAATTTAGCTCTTTGCAGGGACTGGTAGTGGTGGGGGCCTTGTGCCTTGTGGGGGGTGGTATAGCATTGTATTTTTTCAGTTCAATATTTCTTCGGGTGATAGTGACTGGACAGTAGCAGACTCAAAGAGACCTGTAGGTGAACCTATTTGTTAAATATTTGAAACTACATTCTTCTATAGTGTGGGAAGGACCTTAATTGAATTTGCATTCTTAAGGCTGAATACCTAAAATAAAAGAGCTGCACCCTGATAACCAATGGGCGATAAGTAAGGAGAAGGAAGTGTAACGCTAGCAAATGCCGTCAGAGCTAAAGCTCAGAATGATCTTCACCGTCAAGCTTCATTTCCAGAATCCGTTTAGAATTCTTCACCGTTGAGCCTCTGACTCCTTTGTCAGTGCCCTGGTGGGTGCGCTCAGGGGTGTCAGGGAGCTTTTCATGCGAAGATGGCACGTTAATAATTTCATAAAAGCCCTGTAAAGACCCAATTTGAATACACTTTGAGATGAAGTTAATCTCTGCAGTTGGTGATTTGAAAGGTTACTTTAAATCCACTGGGCAGGGGTGAATAAAACATATCCACGTAGATGAGAGTTTCTTTGTTTGGTTATGAAAATGTTCTGTGGATGTGTGCTAATTACAGCAAAGGTAACCTCTTAATCTTCAGTATTAACTACAGGTCTCTCCTGTCCTTTATGGAGAAGCGTAAGAATTAATTAATGTGATTTCTGTCTGAGAAAATATGTATGATAAGATGTGAGACTACACAACACATTTTCCATAGCAGAAGATTGAAAGTGCTCATGTAGGTGCTCTTCCTGTTTGAAGGAAAAAGGAATATTAACTTTGAATCCAGTCTGATGACAGTGACATTTTGCTTATCCTGAGGACTTTTTTCACTTTGTGTTAGGACAGGACCTAACAGGTTTTTCCAGCAATGCTGGCCTGGTCAAATTCATACACAAGTTTCTCTTATCTCCCTTTTACGTGGTGTTGTGTCCAGGGGCTGGACATAATTAAGGGCATAGTCTCTTTCAGAACTGACTAGTTCCACTGCTTAGTGGACCTATGGCCTCAGGCCCATTAGTCCTGGGCAGTTTTTATTTTTTAATGTAATTTTTATATTCAAGTATATTTTACACCATTCAAACCACACATTTAGCTCCAAAATTCTTAAGCCTCAATCAGGTAGGAAAGAAAAATCTGCTTGGATTTGTTATGAGAGTTAAAGGTAAAATTTAAGTTGTCTTGTGTATGACATATAAACTAAAGTTAGATTGCATAGTGCAACCTACCATTGGTGAATGACTGGTCTTCCCCCTCACCCCTCAATTTTCAGGCCACCATGGACTGAAAATGTTGTAGGATACAATAAGAAGCAATTACTAATAATAAAAACAAAAACATAAAAAGATAAGCTTCAAATTTTTATTAGATTTAATGATAAAATTACTCTGTCAAATGTTATGAAATATCTAGATTTTGTCAGTTTCTATACTTACCTCATTTCTGATCTACCACAACCAGTTTGCAGACCAGCATGGGTCTTGGGTTACACTTTGTGACACCAAATGTAATTATGTAATTGAAGTTGAAAAAGTTAAATCATACTGGAAGCTTTCAGTTAATAACTTTCCCAGAATGTTATCTTGATTTAAACTTGTTTATATTATATATTAATATTGTCACTTAACAACAACTTTCTAGTTTTTGAACAGAGCCTCAATCAGGTTAATCCCATCCAAGGGATGTCTGAGCATCTGCTGTGTCTGGGGAATCTCAATCAGATTGGTTATTGGGTTTCCTCTCAGTTGCTGGTGCAGGTAGGGGCATGTGACCCAGTTCTGGCCAATGAGATGTTAAGGAAATCAGGGCACTTCTGGGAAAGGTTTCCTTTCCTTTCCTTTGAAAAGAATAAATGAAACGACACTGGGACATGATGCCTGAAGCTGCAGCAGCATATGGCAACCTATTGGTTTAGGAAGAAAGTTGCACTTTTTATTTTATTTTATTTTATTTTAATTGTTCTTGTACAGTTTTCTGTCTTTTGCTCCCATTCCAGCCCACCGCCCCAGCCCTCCCCACCCCCTCCCATTTCCACCCCCGCTAGTTTTTGTCCATGTGACCTTTATACTTGTTGCTCCAAACTCTTCCCTGAAAGTTGCACTTTTGATGAATTGTTGAATTGCTAAATAAACTAACAATGCTACTACCTTTCAAACTTCTTATGGGGAACTTAAAAAAAAACCAAAATGCTATTATCATTTAAGCAGTTTGTAGTTGGTCTTTTTCTTACTTGAAGTCCAAAGCATCTAAACAGCAATTTAGGAGCAGTTCAATGCATATATCTTAATGAGTTCAATTGTTAAGGAAAAGCAAAAGTGATCAGATCAGGTTAAAAATTAATTTTCCATCCAGTGTTCTACCCCAAGGCACGACTTTGCATCAGGTGGCGCCTCCTGGACTTTCAGGCAAGGAGCACATGGGTCTCTGCAGTATCCGATTTGCAAGCCAAACATTTAAGCAGCAGCACATGTCAAAAAACCAAGGTGTACTGCAGCCATAGACACTGTTTTTGTTTGAGATTCAGGGAATTTCTAACTTTTGCGGTGGAATAGGTTAAAGTCAAGTCTGAATCTTGTTTTGAGAGTTGAAGGAAAGAACACAGTATACGTAATACTCTCAGAGCAGACTGTGGGGGCTGGATCATCAATAACTGCTGCAAGGTGCTGACTGAGGGTTGAATGTTCTTGTTTTCCTGCCGGGCACTCTGCTCCCAGAGTTTTGAGTTTACTGAATTGCCCAGGTGGAGGAAGATAGAAGCTGCAGAGCTTGAGAAATACCCAGTGGTATAAAAAGGAGTCATATCACTACACATTTTGGGATTTGGAATGTTCGAGAAGTGGATGAGAAGGAAAAGGGAAATGGAGGCCAACTCGGGCCTGGTAAGTGTAGCTGGCAATAGAGCTGGGAAATCTTAATTTTTAAGTATGATGTAAGTGGCATTTAAGTGTCTAACATTATTATGTATCAGATATTGTTGTAAGCCTTTTTCTTGTACTAAATAATTTAATCCTGAATGAAGCAGATGCTATTATCATGCCATGCTATAGAGGAAGGAAGTGAGTCTAGGGAAGTCACTAACTCGCCTGAGGTCCTCAGCTACCAGTCCATGCTCTTACCATTGAACCCTACTCCCTCCATGGAATATTTGAGCCATACAGGCAAGCACAGAGAATAGCGTAAGACTCACCCAGGTAGCCAACGCTCCATTCGGTCTTTTAAGGATGTGCATTAGAAACACAGTGGTCCCTGAGCACTTCTCTCTGCTCCTACCCGCCTTTCATTCAGTGATCGGTCTCTCTCTGGCATGAGATATGGTTCCCTTTTTGGAAGAGAAGCTCAGTCCACTTTCTCATATCACCTGGGCCCTGCTTACTTAATTAAGCAGCAGTTCTGAAAGCTATCGGAAGCAGTTCTCTTCAGTCTCCCTTCTGGAGCCCAGAACCACACCTCAGCTCTGCATCTTAGATGGTGAGCCTATCTCTGTTCCCCCATTATTGGGGGGATCCTTGTAGTCTTCATTTAGACCTAATTTCCCTGCCTGGGCTCAGCAATGCCCTACTGCCCACTGTTGGTTTTGGAGGCCTGCTGCTCCACAGATTCAGCCCCTCTCACCACTATGGGAACCTTAGGGAAACAGAATGGTGCACTTGCCTGGTCTTGTGATTCAGGCAAAAGAGGCTTGTTCATTGCTTGTTCATTGTTGTTACCCTAGACAGTGCTCACTCCTTGTTTGCCAGTCGTCAGTAGATGGTGCAACTGAGCACTGTTTTTGTCCCCCTCTTACAGCACAGGTGCATCATGCTCACCCAGCACACGGTTTCTTTGTTGGGGGGTGGGGGGCAATGGCCAGTGTTGCTGATTTACTTCCTTCCTTTGGTTTTGAATATCCTATTTTTTTCTGAGCTGTTTTGATTCCAAGAAAACAAAAAATTAGATTGATCATTTCCAAAAGGGTTTTTTAACCAGTTAAATTAATTTGATATTGACATGCAAGTTTTCCTGCCACCCTAGGGTGATAATCAGTAGAGTGATAGGTCTGCTAAGCTTAGTTATTGATACTATTAGAACAACTCAAAGGAATTGGAGAAGACATGGGTTTTAGCCCATAATTCCCAAAATGTATGCTTACCTTAAGTTAAAAAAAAAAAGATTGAAGTCAGGAATTCATCGACATGGAGTCTTCCAATTTCTCCTTTGGTTTATTCGCCAACTGTGTATTCGGTATTCACTGGCACACATGGGGAGATATAGCAGTAGTAAAAACAGATAAATCTTAATTTTATGGAATATACATTCTCATGGGAGAGACAGACAATAAATAGAATAAGATTATGAACTTTAAAATATACAGCCTCTTAGGGCATTTACGTGTTTGGGCTATGATATTTTTGAGTAGGTGGGCACCCGAATTGTAGGCAACCCTTGGTATCTTCACAAGAGGGAACTATAAACCACTCCCTACCCTCAAGCATAACCCTCTTCATGTTCTTTCGGGTCTCCTGCCCCTCCCCCACTTCAGTAGAACTGACTATTGTGCAGAGGGAGATACTTAGGAGTTCTTCACACTCAAGGAGAGGAAAATGCTGAGCCTGGGAATATTTTATGGTAGCTGGTTGCCATCACTGGCAAAGTTAGCAGTGAAAGTGATTTTTCTTTTCCAGGAAAGAATTTTGCTGCACATTCGTCTAAGTGGGATAAAACAAGGAGGTCATCCTATGAATCTGGCAAGTTGGAAATGAGCTTTTTAATAGCATCAAAAATCCTAGTGGGAATTGCTTCCCTAATGTGATAGCCATGAGTATTCATAACATTAATGTTAGAAATCATGTGAAGACTATCCTCTTTAATGCACTAAAAAAAGACTGCCATAAATTAGATAACATTTTTTAAAAAGATATTATTTATTTATTTTTTTAGAGAGAGGGGAAGGGAGGTAGAGAGGGAGAGAAACATCAATGTATGGTTGCCTCTTGCAAGCACCCTACTGGGGAAGTGACCTGCAGCCCAGGTGTGTTGCAATCCCTGACTGGGATTCGAACTGGTGACCCTTTGGTTTACAGGCCTGCATTCAGTCCACTGAGTCACACCAGCCAGAGCCAATTAGATAAGATTTTAAGAAAGCCTTTTTCTTTTCTTTATTTTCCCTTCCTCCCATCCTTCCTCCAACCCTCACTTCCTTTCCATTTTAAATAACTGCACCAGGATTTTTTTAATGCAGTGTCCTTCTTTTAGGCAGTGTCTTTAAAAATCTTTTGTGATTGAGAATTTTATTATTTTATTTCTTTTCATGTGTGATTGACCATTTTAAGGTGCCTACATGGGCATTACTTTATAGAGCCACAGTTAATTGTCTTAGGGTTAGTCATCTCAAAATACAGAAGAGAAAGGCAGAAAATTGTATTTAAAAAACTGCATTTTGGGTTGGGAAATACTTACCTCCCAATAATAAGCAGCTTTAGAGCTGATTTGTTCATAGATATGAAAATGGCTCTAAAAGGTAATTGATACTTGATTCAATTGCCCTGAATAATTTCAAGTTCCGGATGGGAATGTGGTAAGAGATTTAAAGAAGATGTGGCTTTTCGTTGCTGCCAGCGGAGACATGGGCGGTAGTGTGTGCTAAGGTGGGTTGGAACAGGGCAGCTTGTCACTGCAAATCAACTGGTTCAATGGGGGTTCCACTTGTGGCTTTTTGGTAGCTGGAATATTTCCGCCACCGAGAATAGCTCTTTTCCAACACAGTAATTATCATCTGCTGATATTGTCCTTTCAAGCCACAGCCACCATCTGGCAGAGCCAATGGTCACTGTGCAACTGAAAGCTGCTTTAGATGGGTTGAGCTGGCCAGCGTGGCTTAACCTGGGATCCCTACACTTCAAGAACGGAAGAAATGGTACATTGGTCGGACGTGTGATTTAATTCAAATGAACCTTGTTTATTTTTATGTTGCTGAGATAAGTACTTAACAACAAAACAGAGTGCTTCTCGTCACTGTTCACCTAGGATGGGCTCATTTAAATGTCCGGTAGTGCAATTGTTTCCGAGATGCGGACAGATGCTTCTGCATTATTCATCAAAAGTTCCTTCTGTCATTAGCATCACACTGCTTTCACGGTGCTGCAAACGTTTTCTGAGATTGCAGGATGTGGCCTAGCTGGAGAATTTTTTATCTTTCAGAATGGGATTGTGGGGATAAACTCCGATGATTGCCTTTGTTCTGCTACAGGAAAAGAATTTCTGATTACATTTCTTATCAGCAATTAGAGGGCTGCATCAGTTGCAGAAATTCAAAATAGCATGCAGACTGTGACATAAGTGTCCTGTGAATAGATCTTTAGGAAAGCAGCCTTATGGGAGGAGGGTCTGTGTATTACGTGCCTTGAAGTCAGCTTCGACTCCTGGTTACTCTGTGAATGAGTGGTGTTTACCATGTCCTGTCCTCAAAAGCCCTGTGCAGTTCCTGTAGACTCACGCCTGTGGCTTCTTCTGTGGAATCAGTCCATCTAGCGTTTGGTCTTCCTCTTTTCTCGCTGCCTTCTATTTTTCCCAGCATTATTGTCTTTTCTATAAACCCTGCCATCTCATGTCATGCCTGAAGTAGGATAGCTTCATTTTTTGTCATTTTTTACCTTCAGCGATGCTTCAGGCTTACTTCACTCTAAGACTGACTCGTCCCTCTTTCTGGTGGTCCCGGGTTCTCTCCAGCACCATGTTCAAATGCATCATTTTTTTCCTGTTAGACTTCCTCACTGCCCAACTTTCACATTTGTACATACTGAGTGAGAATACGAGTGCGTGGATGCTCTTAGCCTTGGTTTCTAATGATGCACCTTGCTCTTGGTGATCCTTCCTAGTTCTTTCATTTCTGTCCTTCTGAGTCTCAGCCTTTGGAGTTCTTGGCTGCAGTCTTCATTTGAATTGATGGCTGAACCAAAGTAAGCAAAATCTTTAACAATTTCAATGTCTTTACTATCTGTGTTAAAGTTGTGTATTTCTTCCATAGTCATGACTTTTGTCTTCTTGATGTTCAAATGCAGTTCTGCTTTGACACTTTTTTTTTTTTTACTTTTATACAGAGGTCAAATCTGTATAAAATCATTTTTCAACCCATTGCCACTTTATGCCAGTAGGATGGTGTTACCTGCATATCTTCCTCTGAGTCTAGCCCAGTTTTGTTTGGACGGTATGTTCTGTGTACAGATTAAACAAATAGGGAGATAAAATGATGAGGGTCAGCTGTTGTTCACTCCCGTACTGAACCCTGTGGCCCAGGGGCGAGAGCAGGTGTGCGGGGAAGGCTGAACACCTCTGCCTCAGTGCTTCCTTTGGAACCGAGTGTCCTGCATTTCACTGACCTATCAGTGTCATGCATGACTCCCCCAGTGTCCTATGATTCTGATGTTAAGGTGACTGTCAGGGTTAGACACATTTCCTACCTACTTCCTGTGTTTTTCCTGGTTCACAGCTCTTTCTTACTTTGGGGGCCTTTCTTGCCGGCGCTCTTCTTCACCATCAAAAGTTTTACTTTCAGTTGCTCCTTCTTGTCCCTGCCACTGTTATAGTTAATATTTTCTACTCTCTTGATCCATCCCTCATACTCCCCTGTCCCCCATGACATTTTTCCTATCCTTCATCAATTCTTACATGCTTCCAATGGCTTACTTGAAGTTCCCCGCCAGTCATGGGGTGATCGTGTACACCTCACAGCCTCGTTTATTCTTGCATAGTGATCAGCCTGGTCCTGCTGAAGAAGAGCGTGAATGTTTGTGTTCAAGTGCATGTGCATGAGCTAGAGTCATTATTTCTGAATGTAGAGAGACTCAAGAAATCTTGTATCCAGGTAATTATGGTCTGATGCTGGCCTTTTTTTTTTTCTTTCCTTCTGGGATTGAGTATTTAGAAAATTTCATAGCACATCTGCTCTGATCATATATGCAAACTTTGCTTAAAATAAATTTTGTTTTTTATCTTTCTCCCATTTTTAGGTTCTTTACTTAAAAAAATGATTTTAAGATCTACAGTGATTTGGGATAGCAAATCCAATCAAAATGCAACCAATAAGCTGTGATGAATGCTTAGTTCCTTAGTGGTGTTTATATGGTATTGAATTTTAAGAAAGGGAACCTTGTAGTATTAGGGCCAGGGTTGGGTGAGGGCAAATGCTTTTTGAAACGTAAACCTGAGGGAATTCTCCCAGGCATTTTCCTTACCAAGTAGAAATTTTCTTTTTTTAACCATGGATTCTTTTTTCCACAAAAACATCTGCCCTAGAAATAAAGTGTCTGTTTTTTAAATGCTATATAGCTTGATTCCCAACTAGCCATGGGCTGGGAGGTGCTAGGCCTGCTTCACCTCAGCAGGTAGTCTCTGAAACCCTCAGCCTCGGGCAGGCCATGGGCCCAGGAGCGCCAAAGGTTTGAAGAAAGCACTTTGCTTGCTTCCTTCATTTTGTATTATTTTTTTAAAGTTATTTTTTAATTTTTATTTATTTTAGAGTGAGAGGATGGGAGGGAGAAAGAGGGAGAAAAACATCAATGTGTGGTTGCCTCTCGCACACTCCCTACTGGGGACCTGGCATGTGTCCTGACTGGGAATTGAACCTGTGATCCTTTGGTTTGCAGGCTGGTGCTCAATCTACTGAGCCACACCAGCCAGGGCTTATTTTGTATTATTTGACTCTTAGAGGGAAAGCCTTAAAGGCAAACGGAAGTGAAACCTGTGTGGACAAAATTAGGACGGTTTGCATGAAATCGGTTAGCTTTTCTTCTCTCTCTCTCTCTCTCTCTCTCTCTCTCTCTCTCTCTTCCCCCCAGAAAAGATCAACTCCATAAAACTGTAGTTTTATGTAGGGGAAACAAGGGTTTGAGTGTAAGAATTGGGGGCTGCTGGGGGCATATGCATTTGCTGGAATAGAAATAGGCATGCTTTTTTAAAGTGCAATCAAACCTAGGGGGTAGGTGGAAAGTGTGTGCAGTGACCCTAAGAAATGACTGAGGTAATAGCTCCCTGGGCAAATCTCACTCTACGTTGGTGTGTGTCACGCACTGTGTGCGTGCCCAACAGAGCAGCGATCTCCAACCATTTTCATCTCATGACACACATAAATAGTTACTAAAGTTTGGCAGCACAACAAAAAGTATATTAGTTTTTGCAAAACTGACAGAAAATAGGTATAATTTTGATTCATTCACACTGGATGGCTATGGCTGTGTTGGCTCTTTTCACTTGACAATCTAAGGGAAAAGAGGTCAGTGCCCCTGACTAAATAGTCAGGTATTGAATGTTTTAAAAATTCTTACAGCTCACTGGTTGAAAATTGCTCTTATATAGGTGTTTTGCTTTTCAAAGACATGATTCTGGATGGAGTCTGGGTGAGGTCAGATAAAATGCTGATCAGTCATTAAGGCTCAAAACTAAGAAGACCCCTATGCACAAGTTAAAACAGATCTGAAATTATGAGGTATTGAGCAACCCCCAACAGAACAAGAGATTATAGAGAAATAATAATGATGAGTTGAACATCAAAAATTTCATTTTTAACCCTTGCTTTAAATGTGATATTTCATATTTTGTCAGTAAAGGGTGAGACCTTATGTTCAGCTGAGCAGGACGGCTTTGCTTCTTTCATTTCAGTGACGGGAGTAAGGTCCAGTGGTGAGCCTGGGCCACTGGCTGGCTCCCAGTGGCCACACACTGAGTGAGCAGCCAAGGTGTCCTGGGGCCCAGGGCTGTGGTTTCCAAACTTAAGTGTGCCTCAGAATGACCTGGGAGAGCTTTTAAAATGTGATTCTCAAGCAACAAGGATATCCGGAGCCTGTATTTTAAAGAAAGCCAAGACCAGGGGACCAGTTGCTACCTTAGGAGAAGTTAGCAACTTTGTTAGCAAATTTGTCCCAGGATTGCATTCAACTTCTGCCTCCTAACCACAGCGGACCCTTCCCGAAGTCAATCAAACTCTAAGCTAGTACTTTGAAATTAGTGTGCCATGGTAAACTTTTTAAAAAAACTTGCCTAGTAGAGATACTTTTGTGCTATGATATGACAGTTCTTACTGAGCTAAGAGAAAAGTGCTGGCTTTAGGGAAGGTTAAACCTTACTCATGTAACTGAATAAATTGCTCTTGCCCAGTGTCACCCAAGAAACAACCAAGAAGATTCGGAGTAAGCAATGAGTAAAACTAGCTTTCTTATTAATAAGAATAGACATTAAGATATATTTTTTAAATGTGGTAAACAGTACTTTTAATTCATTTTAAATTATCATAGCTACTATTTATACACTCTAAGTGAGCATAAAAAATGTACACAGACCTAGAATAAGAACAATTTTAAAAAGGCACCAAGTGCTCTTACTGTGATCTTCAAGGTCAGGTTCAAGTTCTGTCTCCTCTGGAGTTCACCTGATCTTTGCCTCCCACCCCCAATTCCTTATAGTCCATACTTTTTGCATCTGACCCCTATTATCACCAGGAGACATAAAACTTCCAAAGGGGCTAGACCTCATGTATTAGAGACTCCTAGTACTTCGTAAACACAGTCTTAGGACCCAGCAAACCAGATGCTTTATTTTTGCCAACCAGAGAATTGGAGTGAAGGCTGTGTGTGAGACTTCCCAGTGATCAGCCAGTTACTGGCCTAGACAGGACCTGCAGGCAGGTGGTCACTCTGTGTGGTGAAAGGGAGGGGGTTGCCCTGGGATTCAGGGCACCTAGTTTCCAACCTGGCTCTGCCGTTGGCTAGCGCCATGACCTCAGTGTCGTTCTTCACCTGAGGAATCTGTTCTGTTCATCTGCTCTGCAACAAGAAACAATTATTCAACTAACTTCAGAGATCTTAAGAGGAATAAGCCACATAATATATGTGTCAATAATCTCTGGATACACAGTAGACTCCTTGGGAAGAGTAATCAAATAAAGCAGATGCCCAGAACCACCTCACCCCAACAGATGGTGATGCAATTGCTCTGCAGTGAGGCTTTGTGATTAACACTTTTAAGAAGGTCCCCAAGGGATTTAAATGTACAGCCAGGGTGGAGAACTATGAAAGAAACTTGTTAGATGGCAATGTTCTTTATTAATAAAGGCCAGTATGTATTGTGGCTTGGGAGTTTTGCCCCAAATATCTGGTTCACTGTCAGTCATGTCACTGAATAAATCATGAAACAGGGCCTGTGGTCTTTATATATGTGTGTGTGCGTGTGCGTGTGTGTGTGTGTGTGTGTAGTCTATCCATAAAGTATCCAGCCATGTACTAAAAATGGAGACATTTACTGAAGAAGATATAAGATACAAGAATCATTGTACATAGGACAATGACGCCTTGGTTCCCTTCAAAGTAGGCACCCTGGGACCTCACACAGTTCTCCCGATCGCCATTAGCTGCCCCATTGTATTTTTCTGTATCTCAGACAGTCTGAAATGTCTTCAGTGTCAAAGGTGATTTTAGTTTTGGGAAAAGCCAGAAGTCTCAGGGCATTAAATCTGGGCTCCAGAGGGGAGAGAGGAGGGAATTCCAGGGGAAAAGGGGAAGGCTTTAGAGCAACAAGTATAAAAAACACATGGACAAAAACTAGGGGGGGTGTGAAAATGGGAGGGAGGTGGGGAGGGCTGGGGTGGTGGGCTGGGATGGGAGTAGAAGACAGAAAACTGTACAAGAACAACAATTAAAATAAAATTAAAAAAAAATCTAGGCTACAGCGGGGATGAGTCATCTGGGTGATTTGATGTTTTGCCAAAAAACTCAACACAAGACGTGATGCGTGAGCAGGCACATTGTTGCGGTGAAGCTGCCAATCAGCAGTTGCCCATAGCTGCAGGCTTCTGAATCATCTGAATAGTTTTCACGAAGAAATGTTCAAGCTTAACACAAAATCTGATGTGCATTCATTGCTCTACTTGTTCAGTCATTTCGAATGTGACAGCCACACAGTACACGTGCTCACTCAGTGACGTCTGCTGCCCGCTCTGACTGGCCCAGTGAAGTCGTCATTGTTCCCTCATGCACATTCCAGTCCACTCCCCTTGGCTGCCAGGTCACACCAATGTTGAGCAAACCATTCTTGTTATGTTAACAATGGCTGGACTTTTTCCGGAGAGACTAGGGATGTGGATATATATATATATGATTTTTATTTTATTTATTAATGTCTGTTAACATAGAATGTTATGTTAGTTTCAGGTGTATAACATAGTGATTCAACATTTATATACCTTGTGATGTAATCACTACCATCTAGTAACTGTCACTGTGTAAAGTTACTAAAATATATCAAACATATTACCTGTGCTGTATACCACATTTCCATGGTTTATTTTATAACTGCAAGTATGCACCTCTTATTTCCCTTGATCTTTTTCACTCATCCCCTGTCCCCCTTCCCTCTGGCAACCATCAGCTTTTTCTCTGCTTCTGAGTCTTTTTTTTTTTTTGTTTTGTTTTAATTTCTTTAAATAACAAACTATATTGTGGAATGGTGATAACACTGTCATTTCTGATCTATGCTGCAGTAGAAAACTCTATATATATTAGGTGAAACTAAATTTAAAATTTAAAATTAATTCATATCATCTTCCCCAGTGGAATAACAATAAATAAAACCAACAAAACTTTATCATTATGAATTCTTATTTGTATTTTATTTGTTTCCCAGAGCTAACAATTATGGAACAGAAGCAATTGTTGAATGAAATGTAGGTCTCATTAAAAAAGAAAGTGTTGTTATGTAAGGCTTTAATAAAATAGAAAACAGGTTCTGACATTTTAAGGATTACCAATGAATTTCTCTCACCCTTTCTTTGCCTCAAATTCCCCCAAACATATTTATCCACTTTGCAAGCACTGATTATGTGCATATTGGTTTGCAAACAAGTTCCAAAATGTTACTGCTGAGCAGTTAAGTTTCTAAAGCCTTTCAAATAATCTTACCTTCGCCGCAGGAGTGACTTAAGGAATGGAATAAAAATTAGTGAACTCCACGTTGTTTTCCCTGCCCTGGGAAGAATCATGGCTCAATAAGAGTGGAGCTTTCTGTGGTTGTCTGTGAGCAGATTTATTTATAAGCTGGTATTTGACTTTAAAGCCCGACTACCGGTAAGGGAGAGCTTGTCAGGTGAAGCCAGTTACATTGTATATAAATATCACTTTACAAATTCCTCTCCGTAGTAGGATGTTAATCAGTTTTTTCTTAAAGTTGTTATTATATGGTCTTAACACAGGCACCGTGTAGACTCTGTGTGGTGACCCAGCCTCAGGTGACTTTGAGGGCCGAGAAGGGCAGGGCGCCAGGCACGCTTGTTACTCTTGGAGGCGATTTTTCTTCTTGGTCTTTTAAAGAATGGAGCTAGGGTGATGGAAATGTTCTAAAATCAGATCATCATACAGCATCACTAAAGCCACTGAACTGTACATTTAAAACAGGTGAATTTTAATGCACATAAATTATACCTTAATGCTGCTATCAGCATTGGGTGGCACATCTGACGTTTCTGACAGACTGTGGTTATCTCTGCTTCAAACACGGCTGGAAGAATTTAACCCTCTTGGATGTGATATCCATGTAGTGGAAATGGTGGGAATCTCCCCCCAAAGGAAACATACTTTGTACTAGAATACTTCATATCACAAGTGTATTTTTTTTACAACATTTTCTGCTTGAGGGATTTACTGAATTGATAACTCTTAAGAAAACTTACTTATTTTAAACTGATTATGGCAGAAATAATTGATTTAATCCTTTTAAAGAGCTGAATTCTAAAGGATTTGCAGAATGCTTTGTTACCCCTTTCATTTTACAGATGAGACTCTGTTAAGTTTTAAAACTCTAATTATGTAATAAAGTTAGAATATAGTTCCTCTACTCATCTGTTCTGCTCTTTAAATATTTATGCTATGCTATAAGGCAGCCATTAAAATCATAATTGCTGAGACTGTGTAGAAACATGGAAAGCTGTTTGGGCAGAGATGAAATAAAGCAGAGGGCCAAATGGCTTACCTATCATGATTGCAACCAGTATATCAAATTTGTGTGCATATTGAGATCTGGACCATAACAGACAAAAAGAGTATGTGTGATGTGATGGGTTGATGGGCATTTCTCCCTTTATATTCTTTAAAAAAAATTTTAGTTGTTTATTTTTAGAGAGGGGGGAGAGGGAGAAGGAAAGGGAGGGAAATGTTGGTGCAAGGGAGAAATGTCAATTGGTTGCCTCTCATGTGTCCCCCAGCCTGGACCAAACCTGCAACACGGTCATATGCCCCAGTGGGGAATCGAACTGGCAACCTTCACTTTGCCAAACGATGCCCAACCAACTGAGTCATACTAGTCAGTGCTCTCCCTGGATATTCTTGAAAGTTGTTGCATTGTATCCAAATAAATGTCTTTTCTAAAAATGGTAAGGCTATTGTAGGGAGCATTATGTAGGCTCGAAGAGATTGCGAACATGTCTGCAGCTGCCTGAATTTGTAACCCACATTTGCAGACTTTCCCAGACACTGTCCAGCACTGGCAGTGTGTGTGTGATGAGATTCTACCGTTCCAAGCCACTGGGACTCTGTCTTTGTTTGCCTGTTCCTGGAACTCTTTCTTTGTTCCCTTGTTTCTCATCCCATTTTATGGAATCAACAGATCCGGAATAGTAGGAGAGTGACTTTTGTGAATGGGGGGCGGTGGAGTAGGGGCTGGTAATAACTATTGTTAAATTCCTCTGATGAAGGCAGAGCATGAAAAAAATTGGCTTATGCTGACACTTAAGTGATTTAGAGAACACTGGAAGAACATTTCGTCTTCAGCGTTGGTGATCATTACCTACTCGGACGACTGACAAGGAATGATGGAAGGGGTTCTTTTCTGGTTAGCTGGACATCTCAGTAGACTGTGTGAAGAAGGGAGAAGTGGGTTAGCTGACTCTCAGGCCTCCACTGCACTTGATTTTTCAATTTGACTCTAACCAAATGGCTTTTCTATGTGATAGGGTAGCATCATGGAGAAAGCATAAAGCGGCCACGTAATCAATTGAAGCAGTGCATTGTTTCAGAACCTAGTTATGCCAAGTACATTTTGATCATGTTGTGTATGCTTGTCCACTGTTATGGATGGTGCTGGAGCCTTAGCCCATGGCTGAGTTGGCGGGATAAATGCGAAGCTAGGGAGTATGTGTTATATAAACATACTCCCTCTCTGAGATATTGGATCCCATTTTCTAAAATGTTTGGTTTCTCTGGAAGATGTTTGCTAAGTGGTAGATGGTACTTATTAGCTCAAGTAACTGTTCACACTTTCATATTATTGTGCATTGGTTGTCAAATTGTTGAGAGATTATGGCCATAGCAGTTCCATTTCAGGGAAAAGATGTAGGACTGAAAAGGAAAGGGATAGAAGGGGCAGAGGGAACAAAGCAGAGGACGCTGTCAGCCCTGCGGATCACCTATAGATTTACAGTCCTTGCTTTATAGATCTGTGATAGTACAGTTAATTCAACTTTTTTTTCCTTTGGTTTAAACAATTTATTTTATTCTGTCTTCCCAAAGAAACATCCTCCTAAAGAATGTCTTTTATCCTGCCATTCCTTTGCTCAGAAATGTCTAGCGAATCTCTCATTGCCAATGGGTGGAAATCTTGCACAAGCATCCCTCACCCTCTACAGCCCAGGCTTATCTGGCCCGTGGAATCTCATAACCTATCAATTCCTTCTGAGTCACTCGTCCAGAGATGGAGGCCCCTCTTTCCCCTCCCTCTGATCATACTGCTACTTTCTCCTGCCCCCAAGTCTTTTTATTACTGCCCTTCTCCCATTCCAGCTCACTGTAGTGTCCTTTTCCTATGGACTTCCACAGTATTTCTGTCTTTACTTCTGACTTGGCATTTATTTTTAAAACACATCCATAAAAAAACCATAAAAATCACTACCATTTACAGTGTTTACGATGTGCCAGACACTGTTTTCTGTACTCCACTTGAATTAACTCATTCAATGAACAGCAATTTGAGAGGTAAATAATATTATCCCCATTTTATAGATAAGCAAATGGAGGCAACAAGGGCTTAAATAACTTGCCCAAGGTCATATAGCTACTATGTGGCAAATCCAGAGTTCTACCCCAGGCTTTCTGAAATCAGACTTGGTGTTCTTAACCACAGTTCTAAACTACCATTAATAAATGATGTCTTTAGCTATTTCATTCTCTTAAAATTCCACCTCTTTAAGGGGAAGATAAAGTCTCCCTGTTCTCTGCTTTAGCTCATTACGTAACCCTGTGCCTCCAACAAGGAGATGCGATGTGAACATCTGTTTACTGAAGTTCTAATAGGTTTTTCTGGTGTTTTTGGTTTGATTAGTGTCTCTTGATGATTTTATCTTGATACACAGACACACTCTCTTCTGTTTTCCCTCTAATTACCAGTATGAGATTGTCAGTGTGACCATCGATTCAAATCCATGGCTTTCATTACCTAAGTGAATGGTACTGAATGGTGCTCAGCCGTGGGTAAATTTACTAATATGTGTGAAACTAAATCTCAGATCTTGTTCTGTGCTTCCAAGTAAACATTTTAAGAAGTAGTATTTTTATTACTTGGATATTCGCTATGTCAGGTGAAACGAGGAAGAGTAAGCTACACTTCACCTTCCTGGTAATATCAATTCCTAAAACCATACTTAACTTTATGTGGTTCTCCCTTGATTTTGCAGGGGTGCGGGGGAGAAAGGCTCTTCATGGAGGAAGTAGTGAAAGCTGGTTATGTTGAACGATGTTCCCTTTAATGAGCACACTGCACGAACGATGTTAAGCCTTGGCATCAATGTCTCTTCCCTGGTAAAGACAGGATACTTAGCCACAAAGCTGAAGTCTAATGTTGAAGCTTATTTGCTGTGTACCTTTCCTCTGTTTCTAACAGCAACCTGCTTGTAGGTCCCCAGAGCCAGATGTCTCCAGTACTTTCATGGAGATATATGTGCCTGTGTATTGGGTGATAAAGTGAAAACTCTTTCCGGCTGATACAATAAAAGAACATTTGGAAGAGTAAGGCACAGAATCAAGAGGAAAAAGGAGTAATTTGTTGGCCCCAGGAAGAGGCATCTTGCGGTGGCCAACCAGGAATATCTCTGAAGTCCTGGCCATTGAAACACCTCAGTCCTGTTTTTATTCAGGCTCTGCTCCCTTGGAAGGGGGACAGATTTGCTGTACACTGAGGTCAGGAGGCCATTTCTTAGCTGGGGTGTTGGGCAGGTCACCAAAGGCACATGAAATAGGTAAAGAGTACTTCCACTTACCAGTGACAGGGAAACAGGCAACCGCGATAGATGGCTCCTTCCAGCAAGGTGCGTCTCAAAGTAAGGATGATTGAAATGATAGCTTCCACTTGGACAGTGAGTGATTTAGATGTTACCTGAATTGAATCACCAAGTTATTCCTCTAGACGGAAAATCCCAGCAGCTTCATTCATCAACACATCTTTATGTCTAGATCCCCATTTTCCTCTAGGCCCCTTCTTTTAGGATAAGCCTTCCTTTTAGTTCAACAAAGGCATTTTCTTTAGGGGAGTTATCACTAGATTCTATCTCTGGAACTTAGCAACTTTCAGTTTCAGCCTCATAAAATCCTAAATGTAGAATCAGAACTTGACAGGTTAGTTAGTCTGCTCAAGCTCAGATACAAGTATTATTGGGTGTATTGGTTAAACCTCTCTGTTGCAAGGAGCAGAACATTCGGGTTGAAGCCATTTGAGCAGAAACTGTGTAGTTCAGGGACATATCTCTAGTTTCACGAGGAGCTTGATGATGAGGGCTCCAACAGCATGACCGGGCCTTTTCTCTCCCTTCCTGCTTCTCAGCTCTGCTTTGGGTTCCATTTCTCTGCTTATAGCTGGAAGCTCTGGGCTGCAAAGTTTAGGTACAGAGGGGTTAACAAAATCCATTTTTTCCAGGAGTCTGAGTGAATATCTCATTTTATTTCATTGGCTTAGATTCAATCACATGCCCATTTCCGAACCAATCACTGAAACCACAGTGATGAGATACCCTAGAACTGGAATTTTAAACAATCCACATGCTGGAAATGAAGAGAAAGATGAATGATCTAAAGAATAACCAGAATGCTTTGGGCAGGAAAAGGAGGAGGGAATTGATGCTGGGAAGTTAAAAAAAAGTTTTACATTCAATTGTGAAAACTTGATTTTTAAATTACATTTTAAAAGTGATATATATTTAGTTATTTGCAAACATACACAATTATAATAGGATGAACCCACATGTAGCCATCATCCAACTTGAACAATTGTTGAAACATTTTGCCAGTTATATTTCTGTTGATTGCATTTTAAAGCATTATCATAAGACATCTTTATAGCTGGCTGTGCAAAAACTCACAAGATCTAACATGAAGTCTGAGATCTCACTTTATGAACATAAATCCAAGTATCAAATGATCATTAGTCGCATACTACAAAAGTGTGTTGCCGGCTAGAAGGCAAGATGGCTCTGTGCAAGAGTAATGCGTGGTTTACTGGGAAGTAGATGTTTATTTCAGTAAGGAGGGTTTTTTCCTGGCTTAAGCCTGATGAATCAATTCCTTAGCAACTCTTTTCAGAGTAGCAAATTTGCCTGTAGCAAATTTGTCTTCTGGTCGAGTGTCTGAGGGGTAAACCAGAGGTTTTATTTGACAGTAATGTTTCTGAACATCAATGTGCCTGTGCATTGTGTGAGGGCCGAATGTGCTCTGATCTCTTGCAGTTGAAAGATGTATGAGTGTAATGCAGTCTGGGACACAGATGATCAAGCTGAAGCGTGGGACCAAAGGGCTTGTCCGACTCTTTTACCTGGATGAACACCGGACCCGCCTCCGATGGAGACCCTCCAGGAAGAGCGAGAAGGCCAAAAGTAAGACCCATCTGTGAACTCTGCATGGCCCAACACAGTAACATGTGGGTTAGAGTGGGTTCGGTGGAAGCTTTGGATCTGTGGAACTTCCATATTTTTTGCAAGTTTTGGCACCAACTGTTAAAAGATGTGGAGAGACAGAATAAGTAATGCTCATTATTTGCTTTTTTAAATTCTTTGGGGACTTTAAATCCATAAAAGTTTTCTTGTTCATAAATGCTGTGAGCATTAATATTTCCCGTGTTGGAGACATAATATGCATATATATTTTTAACTTGAGATATGAGGTGTTACAGCCTGAGGTCTTTTACTTTTCCTATGAACGTTTAGGGATATAATAAATCCAATGAAAGTTAAAAATATATTCTGTTTTGCTATATTCTGAGCACAGTTGACTTGATTGTATTAATGGAATCAAGTCAAATAGCTTTGACCCAGCTCCTGGTTAAAGCCTCTCTCTCACACCTTCCACACTCAGCACCAAGTCTGGGCGGGCTCTCCTGCAATGTCTGTCTCACCTGCTCCTTCCTTCCAGTTGTGACAGGAGCACCTTGTCCAGGGTCTCTTCACCTTCCCAGTGGCCTACTGGGAAGTCTCCTAACCAATCTCCATTTTGCTAGTTTCTTCTGGTTCGATCAGTTAAGGTGCTTTCCCCTTCAAGTAACAGAAGACCTCGGCCAAATTACGCTTACATGACAAACACATTTATTATCTCACATCGCAAGAAACTCAGAGATTGGCAGGCTCCAGACAAGGGACCCTGGGTCTTTAGCTGTTCTCCTGAGTGCTCTTGGCTCTGTCCCTTGTGTGTTGGCTTTGTAATCAAGGTCACCGCACCAGGGCTTCAGCCGTTGTGGCCCTCGCAGCCTGGTACAAAAGGACCTCCTCTTCGGGTACTTCCTTTTTAGGGGAGAAGAACCTCTTTGTAGACCTTTCCCTCGAGGCACATTGCCCCAGCTCTCCTTGGTTGGAACTGGGTTGCATTTCCACACCTAAATCTACTGTTAAAAAAAAAAAATAGGAATGGGGACACCGCAATGCCTGAGACCCACCAGAACGTGCCCTGAGGCTGAGCATAGGCTCATTTTCCTGAGTCCTGTATGGAATGAGTTCAGAAGAAAATTGGACTCAGCATTAAGGCAGAGGGGAGAAGTGGGTGGTGTACTTGGGCAATCAATAAGATGTGCAACTCTTCCAACTGGTGCTTAAAACTAAGGGAGCAATAAAATTTTAGTTTAAAGTAATATTCCCTGCAATTCTTCTCTGATCCAAACACTCGGTCCTGCTCCACCGCCTAAAGAGTGCTAATCTCTCGTGTGTTATTCTAGGCTCTCCAAACCACCCTTCCAGCTATCTCCTGTTAATGCTCTCCCTCTTGAGCTTTGCAGCCAGCATAATTGGCCTGTTCAGCCCTGGAGTGGGCCTTATGTTTCTGTATCTTCATGCCTCTTGCCCTGGGAGGCCACTTTGTGCCTTTCTACCTGTCTAAGCCTCACTCTACCTTCCCCATAATAACATTCACACTGTAAATACCAATCACTTTTAACTGTGCTATTTGGTTACCACTAAAACTTTTTTCCTTTCAATTTTCTATCTTCTCATGCATATTTAAAACACCAAAGTAGTCTCTAGGTCTTTGTACATTTTCCTGTATAAATATGCATTTCAACATATTCATTAGCTCCCTTTTCTACCTAGACCTTTCTTGCCCTACTGGGCACATCTATCATTTTATCATAAATGTCAGCCCATCCTGACTCAATGCCTGGGAGGGAGTGTCCAGACCGCCCGGAAAGGTCAAGTCTCATGTGGAGATAGGCCTTGCATTTCACATTTGGACTTAAAAACGCAACTCGCAGACAATGAATTGGTTCATGCTTATTTGGAAAACCTCAGAATGATTTTTATTTCTCTTTTTTCTTAATCTGTGTACATGCCTTCACTTGTCTGTATTTCACCTTCCTCACAGTACTTATTGACTCCATTTACAAAGTCGCTGAGGGGCGGCAGTCGGAAATATTCCACAAACAAGCTGAGGGGAACTTTGACCCCAGCTGCTGCTTTACCATCTACCATGGTAACCACATGGAGTCCCTGGACCTCATCACCTCCAACCCCGAGGAGGCCCGCACCTGGATCACAGGCCTCAAGTACCTGATGGCTGGCATCAGTGATGAAGATTCCCTTGCCAAAAGGCAAAGGACTCATGACCAATATCCTTCCTAAAACTTTATTTTTGAGCTTGCGTGGAATGGTGTGTGTATGGGTATGGTGTGTGTGTGTACAATATATTTTTCCCCTGATTTTTTTCTTTCTTTACACCTAGGCCCCTTCTGTCCCCTTCTCACTCTCACTCAAAATAAATGTGTAGATGCAATGTATTGAAATAAGCTTATGTGAACTCGGGCAGCCTTCTTCGGAACAGACTGAGAAATATCCAAATGTAGTTTCCTAAGGGAGATGAGGTGACTAGGAAAGCATTTATTAGTATTAGAAATCCCGCTTTGTTATAGTCAGTTTAGTTTAACAAATACTTTCTGAGTTCAATTATGTACCAGGCACTTGGCTCCTTCCTCCTTTCCCTCTCTCTTCTCTAACTTCTGGTTTGGAAACTGAACCGATTGGTACTCAGGGGGAAGTTATTTTTTACTTAATAACATTTACCCTCTCTAAATTGCTTGAGACACACTGTAGGCTGAATCTCATTCTTGATTTAACCCATTCTTGTGGTCCTGCAGCACTGACTAGATAAAAGATTAATGTGCTTGGTCTGAAAGCCACCTCTCCTTCTTGCTGGGATCGAGCTGGGCATGGGACGTGGCGGCTCTGGCTTCAATTTTCTCAGCAATGAAGTGAGGGTGTAAGACTGCTCTGGTTTCTCTCTGCACATTTTGAATGGCCTTAAACTACATGTGACCCTGTCCCTGTAGGGAGTAGTACCACTTCCTTGCTGTCATTGGAATGTGTGCCTTAATTTTTTCCCAGAGTGGTGATAAATTTATACTACTCCAGCTATAATCCCTCACCTGGGGTGTTGTTGAAGCAGAGTGGAAATACTCAGCCCATGAAAGCGTTTTGACAGCGTGAGCTCCTGAGCTGATGAGCCACAACGATTCTATCAATATTCTCAGCATGCAGATAAATGCAACTGGGATTCATCAGTGAGCAAAACACAAACGCAGGAACTAACTTTCTGTGCTTCATTCTGTTCGTTTGCTTCTTCTTAACATTTGGTAAGAAAACAAGCAAACTGAATCAGTAAGAATGCTTTGTGGTACAAACCACACAACCATACCAATACTGTTGATGTTGATGTTGTTTAATATTGACATAAATGATAAAGAATATTTTTCTTCAGCATGTGATGTGAGATGGGGCAATTCCAGGGGTGGGTAATCTGTGGCTCAGTGATAGCACAGAGACATAGGTTCTGCCATCCTCAGCGTGGTGGCTTCTTTTTGTGAATTCTATGTGCATTTTTAATTTTTTGAGGAACTGCCATACCGTTTTCCTCAGCAGCTGTACCATGTCACATTCCCACCCACAGTGCACAAACATTCTGATTTCTCCACATCCTCACCACACTTGCTTTTTTGTTCTTTTGATAGTAGTCATTCTAATGGTTGTGAGCTGGTCTGCAATTGGATTTGTTTTGATTGCATTTCCCTAATATTAGTGATGTTAGCATCTTTTCATGTGCTTGTTGCCCGTTCATATAACATCTTTGGAAAAATGGCTACTCAAGTTCTCTGTCCATTTCTGAGGCAGGTTGGCCTTTAGGCCAACTAAGTTTTAGGAGGTTTCCATGTAGTCTGGATATGATCCCTTATCAGGTATGATTTTCAAATATTTTCTTTCATTATGTGGTTTGTCTTTTTACTCTGTTGATAATGTTCTTGGATGCATAAATTTTAAAATTTTTTATGAAGTTTCATTTGTCTATTTTTTCTTTTGTTATCTGTGACTTTGGTATCATATCTAAGAAATCATTGCCAAATCCAATGTCATGATGCTTTTGTACTATGTTTTCTTCCAAGAGTTTTATTGTTTTAGGTCTTACATTTAAGTCCTCAATTTATTTTGAGTTAATTTTTGTATGTAGTGTTAGGTAAGCATCCAGTTTTACTCATTTAAATGTTGATATCCATTTTTTCCCCCAGTACCATTTCTTTTCTAATTAAAGTGTCTTGCCACCATTGTCAAATATCATTTGACCATATATATGACAGTTTCTTTCTGGGCTGTGTATTTGATTCCATTACTCTATAGATTTGTCTTTATCCCAGTGCCACACTATTTTGATTGCTGTAGCTTTGTAGTAAGTTTTGAAATCAGGAACTTTTTAGTCCTCCAGTTTTATTCCTCTTTTTCAAGATTTTTTGACTGTTCAAGGTCCATTGAGAGTCAAAATGAATTTTAGGATAGGGTTATCTATTTTTGCAAAAAATGTTATGGGATTTTGATATGCATTGGACTGAATTTGTAGATTGCTTTGGATAGTATTGACATTTTAAGACTACTGTTCCCAATTCATGAACATGGGATGTGTTTCCCATTTATTTATGTCATCTTTAATTTCTTTAGCAATGTTTTGTCATTTTTATTGTACAACTTTCACCTCCTTGGTTAATTCTTATGTATTTTATTCTTTTTAATGCTATTGTAAATGGAATCATTTTTATAATTTACTTTTCCAGTTGCATATGGAAATACAACTGATTTGTATGTTGACTTTGTATCTTGGTACTTTGCTAAACTCTTGTATTAAAAAGCTTTAACACCTTTTTTTGTGGACTTCAGGGTTTACTACATAAAATATTATCTGCAAACAAAGATAATTTTTTTCTTGCTTTGTGATTTAGATACTTTTCAAATTTATTTTTCTCGCTTAATTTCTCTGGCTAGATTGTCCAGTACTATGTTGAATAGAAATAGTGAAAGCACGCATCCTTGCCTTGTTCCTGATCTTAGAGGATAAGCTTTCATTCTTTCACTATTAAATATGATGTTTGTTGTGGATTTTTCATATATGGCTTTATTATGTTGAAGTGCTTTTTAATTCCTATTTTGTTGAGTGTTTTTTATCATGAAGGGTGTTGAATTTTGTCAAATACTTTTCTGCATCAATTGAGATTTTTTTTCTTCATTATATTGATCTGGGTATTATATTGATTGGTTCTTGCTTGTTGAATCATCCTTGTATCCCAGGAATATATCCCACCTACTCGTGGTGTATAATCCTTTTACTGTCCTGCAGAGTTGTATTTGCTGGCATTTTGCTGGTTTTTTTAAAAATCAGTAACAATAAGAGAAATTGCTCTGTAGTTTTCTCATAGTGTCTTGTCTGGCTTTGGTATCAGAGTAATGCTGGCCTCACAGAATGAGTTAGGAAGTGTTACCTTCTCTTCAATTTTTAGGAAAAATTAAGAATGTTGGTAATAATTTTTTAAATGTTTGGTAGAATTCACCAGTGAAACCATCAAGCTCTGGGCTTTTTTTTTTGTTGAGAGATTTTCAATTATTGGTTCAATCTCTGTACTATTTATAGATCTATTTTTATTTTTTTGTGATTATATATGGTAGATTTCATTGGTATTCCATTGTTCATAGTACTCTCATATTGTTTATTTCTGTAGAATTAGTAGTAATGTTCCTATATTCATTTCTGATTTTAATAATTTGAGTCTGCTCTGTTTTTTCTTAGACCATCTAGCTTAAGTTTTGCCAATTTTGTTGATCTTTTTGAAGAACCAACTTTTGGTTTCATTGATTTTTTCCTATTGTTTTTCTATTCTCTATTTCATTTATCTTTACACTAACCCTTTTTATTTCCTCCCTTCTGCTAGTTTTGGGTTTAGTTAGTTTTTTTACCCCCTGGTTCTTTAGGCTGTGAAGTTAGGTTGTTTGAGATCTTTTTTGTTTTGTAACGAAATCATTTATAGCTATAAATTTCCCCTTTCACAATGCTTTCACTATATTTTCATAAGTTTTGATATATTGTGTTTTTATTCTCTGTGTGTGTTTTCTAATTCCCCCTGTGATTTCTGCTTTGATCTCTTGGTTGTTTAAGAGTGTGTTATTTAAGTTCCATAATTTTCTGTATTTTTTTTTTTTGGTCAGATTTCCTTTTATACTAATTTCTAACTTTATCCCCTTATGTTCAGGAAAGATGCTCTGTATGATATCTATCTTTTTAAATCTAAAGACTTAAATTGTGGCCTAAAGTATGGTCTGTTGTGGAAAGTGTCCCATGTGTGCCTGAATAGAATTTGTATATTGTTACTGTTGTACAGATGTTGTGTGTGTGTCTGGGAGATCTAGGTGCTTGTTGTGTGTATAAGTCCCCTATTTCTTTGCTTATCTTCTATCTGGTTGTTCTATCCATTACTGTGAGTAGGGTATTGAGAACTATTTCTTTTTTTCAATTTTATCATTTTTGTTTCATATATTTTGATGGTCTGTCATTAAATGCATAAATGTTTATAATTGTTATATCTTTTTGCTGTGTTAAAACTTTTATGAATATATAATGGTGTTTTTTAGTTCTTATAACCTTTTGTCATTACTATAGTCACCGCTACTTTCTTTTGGTTACTATTTACAAAGAAAGTCTTTCCCCCCATCTTTTCATTTTCAGCCTGTTTTTCTCTGGATCTCAAGTGCGTCTTTTATATACAACATATAACTGGGTCACGTGTTTCTACCCGTGCCAGTCTCTGTCTTTTGATTGAAGAGTGTGGTCCATTTGTATTTGAAGTAATTACTGACAAGGAGGAACTTCTGTTGTTGTGCTATTTCTTTTCTGTGTGTCTTATGGCCTTTTTGTCCCTCATTTTCTGCATTCTTATCTTTAGTTGCTTTTGTCTTCAGTTGATTGTTTTGCAGTTACATGTTTAAATTATTTCTCATTTTCTTTTGCACATCTCCTATGGTTATCATGGGGTTTACAGTTAACATCCTAAATTTATAGTACTCTAATTTGAATTCATACCAGCTTAGACAATAGATTTTTGAACCTGATTTGTTTGTCCGTGTTTGCTGGCAGGAGAAAATTTTCATATTTGAGGTAACCTATTACTGAGTGATTTTATATTCTGAAAATATACAACCTGGAAAGAAAGTGTACTACAGAACTGCACAGAGGAACAGTTACAAATTATAGAAGTAGCTGATATTCGTGTGAGGAGAGAAAAAGAAAGAGGAAATTAATAAATGATAACAAGGAAGCTGATGTCAAAAATAGAGAATGTAACCCTGGCTGGTGTAGCTCAGTGGATGGAGCACGGGCTACAAACCAAAGGGTCACCAGTTTGATTCCCAGTCGGGGCGTGTGCCTTGGTTGCCATCCAGGTCCCCAGTATGGGGCACATGAGAGGCAACCACACATTGATATTTCTCTCCCTCTCCTTCTCTTCCTCTCTCTCTAAAAATGAATAAATAAGATATTTTTAAAAAGATAGGGAATGTAATTTGAGTTGGAGAAAGAATCTCATACAGATTTGTCATAATATGATAGGTTTTTAAATATCTTAAGAATAGCATGACATTCTTAATTGGACATACACTTAATTACATTAACTGGGAGAACAGATTTGGAATGTTCATGATTATTACATTTCAATTAGACCTAAAAACTTCAACTGTGAACGAATAATGAGCATAATGAATCTTAAATATCTGTATGGAAAAAATTCATCCAGTGTAAAGTGTATCGAGCTATTTCTGCAGCGTGAACATGTTGAACTGGAGGTAGATGCAGTACTCATACCTATTAATATTAGAAGCAATATGGTGTTGCGGTTAAAGACTAAGACTAGTGCTGGGTTCCAGCCCCAAACTCTGCCGTGTGTAACGTTGGGTTAGTTACGTAAATTTTTTGCCTCAGAGTCTTCGTCTGTAACAGTGCAGTGATGTTAAGGATAGCACCAACCCGGTAGGTGTGCAAAGATCAGTTGAGCTGGCGTGCACAAAGTGCCCAGAACACTATCTAGCACGTATCATGCACTTTACAAATAAGAGCTATGTTGTTATTGCTTAAGAGAGGTAAGGATAGGCAAATCTTTCGTTGTCCTGTTCGGTAAATTCCACTCTGAAATCTCAGCAGGCCAGCATGTAAAAATGATGGCACGGGCACCTAGTCTCAGCATTTTTCTTCATCAGATCATTCTCCCCCATTATTCCCCCACCTTACACGAGGGAAAGGACCTCTAGAAGATTGTAGGCAGTCCCTTATGGATGCTGTAAACGGAACCCTTGCACCTTCCCTATAAAGGAGGGGCTCTGAAAACTAAAGCCTGCAGGGCAAATTTGGCACACCATCTATTTTTATGTTGGCTCCTGAGCTAAGAATGGGTTTTCAATGATTGAAAGCAATCATACAAAGAACATGATATGACATAACATTATATGAAATCCAAGTATCAGTGTCCATAAATAAAGTTTTATTGGAACATAACCATGCCAGTTCATTGATGTATGGTCTATGGCTGCTTTTATTTAGAAGTGGATAGTTGCAGTTGAGACCACATGGCCTTCCAAGCCTAAAGTATTTACTATGGCCTTTTATCTTAAAAGTTTCCCCACCCCTGTACTAAATATGTTTCAGTGGTTTGCATTCTCCTATACTGTCTTGATAGACAATTCTAGGCCACATTTTGCATTCATTTTTTAATTTCTAAGTTTTTCTTTGCAGCATAACTATTTCTATTCTTAAATTTTTATGTATATAGCTAAAAATGATTAATTCAGGGCTTTCCTGGCACTCATGTCTTAATTACGAAGAACAACTTGAGATATCTGAATACTTTAACCTGTAATTGTATCTTATACCATGTGTACTGTTACTGGAGAGAACGGTTTTCCTTTCAGAGAATCTTAGAGTTGAAAGGGACTTCAAGGTCATCTAGTTGAGCTCACTGACATTATAGATGAAGAAATGGAAGCCCCAAGAAGTGACATAAATGACTCAGGGTCACAGGGCCTGGTCAGCATAGGATCAGAATTCATGTGCATTTCTTGGTCTGATTCTCTCTGTTTCTGTCTCACAGGTTCTGTATTCCCTAAACCAACACTCAGGGTCAACTTGTGTGCTGACACTGAAGGTCTTGCAGACACAGGCCCACCCTCAAAGGGTTGTGTCTGCAGAATATTCATAATTAGTGTCTGCTCATCCCTGCCTCTTCCCTGGAGAAGTCTTTGACAGGCTTAGGCTGAGAACATTGCTGTCATTGGTCATATTTCATCATGTCATTGAACTCTGGCTCAATATTTTGGGGGGCACAGAGCATTAGCCACACAGTCAAAAGAAATGGAGCTCATGGAATGGTCATGGTGTGCCCAGAAAAGATATTTAAAAAAGTGAGATTTAGTTGCTTATTAGTAATTGGCCCAAATGTTTTACTCTTTGGTTTCTTCTGTTATTTTCCCCGTAGTACTGGGTCCCCCTTTACCTTCCAGGTGTCATGTATAATGAGGTCCTGCCTGAACTTTGTGAAGAAAAAATTGAACTTGAAAGAACTGGGCGGGTTATCTTTGAATGTTATAAAGGGAACATAATGTGAAACAAGGTAGTCACAATCTGAAAATCACCTCTATTTAACTTTAGAAGACATAAGAGTAACTTTCTTGTTTTTACCTTCTAAGGTACAATTTCCTACAATCATAAATTGAATCACTTAAGAAATGTAAGTGTGCTGTTGCCACTGGGAGATCAGTTAATATTTTGACTTAAAATGAAAGCCTTCCAGTTTGACGTTACCTGCTTGACACGCAAACATTGACCCTTTCCTCTGACCTGCTCCCATTCTTCCGTTTCCTGGTTGTAAGCCTATACCTTTTGCTTTCTTTGATTCTCTGCTTTCTTTTCATCACCTCCATTTCTTTTCTCTCCATCACCCTTCAAGTTTTGAAGTTCAGTTTGGTTTTCTAGGTGCACACACAACTCCTGTTTCTGTAATTTATTTCCCAACAACTACGAATCATCCATTGTTAAAAATGCTTTGCTTAAACTTGGAAGTTTCAACTCATCCATTTGTTAACATTTATTCTGCTTCTCCATGATGTGAAACAATGCAGTACTTGTCCTCCTGAGGGTCTTTTAAAATCTCAGTTCACATGATGTAAATCCTTTGTACACAAACTCAGCTTCATAGTTGCACGTCACCTACTATCATACCTGAGCCTTTAGGGCAACTTCTAGCGTATCAGGCCTGTAGTTCACATTACTGCCCATGATCTGGAACTTTCAGGCTATTAGGTAAGAACCTTCAGAGGCCTTCTGTGAAGGACAGGTGAGCGCTGGGCTAAGTTGCATGAGAACTGGGTTCCTGACTAATCTTACCAAAATTCTCCCTCTTCTTCAGTTTATACCCTCCTGTGAACAGTAAAGAGATTGAACTCGATAGTCAAAATTTCTAAATGTGGGAGTGGAACTGAGGAGGGGGAATTGAAAAGATCACGTGGCACGGGGGATTGTGAAGGTGAAAAGGATACTGGATGAAAGGTCATAGAGGGAGAGGGCAGGCCTAAATTTGGAAAACTTGGGGTTTCATCACCTCAGAGAGATGCTTTAACAGATTGGGTAATGATGCTGGAGTTGAAGAACCTCTTTAAATAACATGGTTTGGCTCCTTTCGCAGTGAAGGGAATCACCTGTTTGTGCCCACAGTGCTCCCCCGCCCCCGCCCCACAATTCTGTCACTGTTGCAGCTCACTGAGAGTCTGTGGATTGTAGGGCCACCTCAAAGGAATTTGAGGTGAACTCTTCTCAAGTTCAGTGTTGACGATATAATTTCCTTGTGAGTATTCCGGGAAAGAGCAGTCTTTATTTCATGAAAATACAAGTGTTTTTCTTGACATTTCTGCACGTGGGTGAAACAGACCTTTGAGGAAGCTGATAAGAATGGAGATGGCTTATTGAATATTGAAGAGATACACCAACTGATGCATAAACTAAATGTCAACTTACCCCGAAGAAAAGTCAGACAAATGTTTCAGGTACGTTTCCACAATCAGGTTGGCCTTAGGCAAAGTCCACATCAATGGTTGTTGGTATATGTACTTAGAAATTTCAAAAGGCTATTGTTTTGTTGGAAGCTAATATTATCTACTATGTATTGCTTTAGTTTTCTTTGATGGAGAGAGGTATTTTGTTTCATCAAGGAAAAAACTTTCTAAACTTATGCATTTATAGTTTCTTGTTTAAAGATATTTATATGCATTTTGACTTTCAAATCTATGTTTAAAATCACATAATAGTTGACTATACTTCACAAAATCCACATATTTCAAAATGTCATTGATTCCTTGTCAGTTTTTGTTCAGTTACAACTGCATACAGTTAGAATAAAGAAGATTATATAAATGGGTTTGTTGTCCATAAATTTCCAACAGTTTTATACTTTTACGATGAATCCAGACAATCAGAAGGAACATACGTGATGAAAGATTCTTGCTCAATAATTGCTAGAAACAAATATTTTGAACTACAAATCAGTGCAGATGGACTTTTCAAACGTCTGTGGGGGAAAGGCAGGGAGATACCAGTGATGCTGATGGCTATGAGGGCACTGAGCTGCCTGCCAGGATTAACAGAGATTGTGTTATAGGTAAAAACTGCATGTGATTGAAGTGCAGGTCAGGTGATGAGAGACTGGTATTTTTGTCATATGTTAAATATATCCTCTCTCTTTTGTTTTTTATTAGTCTTCTCCAAGAGTTTGTCTTTTTCATTGGTTTATTCAAAAGATCAGTTTTTTTTAAAAAAAGATTCATTTATTTATTTTTAGAGGGTGGTGGGAGCAGAAAAAGAGGGGGAGAAGTATCAATGTGTGGTTGCCTCTTGCGCACCCTCCTACTGGGAACCTGCCCACAACCCAGGCATGTGCCTTGATTGGGAATCGAACTGGCAACACTTTGATTCATAGGCCAGCGCTCAGTCTACTGAGCCACACCAGCCAGGGCCAGTTTTTGATTTAATTGTTCACCTTTGGTATGGTATATCCATTTGTTTTCTATTTCATTGCTTTCTGCTTTTTTAAAAATAATTTTTTCCTTCTGTTTTCTTTAGCTTAATTTTTTTCTAGATAGTAGATTCAACATTATTAACTTCTTTGTTTCTAATCTACTTTGTTTTCAAATAAATTGAAAACTTCAAGTTTCCTCTAATTATTGCTTGAAGTTCATCATGCAGGTTTTAATATGTGGTGAATGTGTTCACTTCTATATGTTTCATTTCCTATTTGGAAATGTATAATGTTGTTTCCAGACAGTTTTTTCCAGCTTTCTTTGTTAATTTATGAATTTACTGTGATGAGATAAATTAATGTTTATAAGCTTGATTTTTTTTTGTGGCTTCATCTATAGCCAATTTGAAATTGATCCATGTGTGCTTACCACTTGTGAAATGTATGCTGTCCTGTTTGTAAATATTGCCTACCAGTACTAATTAGTACTGAATTTCCTAATTCACACTCTCACACTGCCTTATTTTTAATATGCCTCTTTCAGGAAGCTGATACAGATGAGAATCAGGGAACCTTGACATTTGAAGAGTTCTGTGTTTTTTACAAAATGATGTCATTGAGACGAGACCTTTATTTGTTGCTTTTGAGCTACAGTGACAAGAAAGATCACCTTACTGTGGAAGAACTGGCTCAGTTTTTGAAGGTGGAACAAAAGGTATTATCAGACTATGAAGTTGAATGTTTACTTAAAAGTCCTTGTGAAATTACATGGGTTTCTCTTGGGATTGGATGTAGATATAGTTTAAATTTAGTGTAGAGGTGGAAAACCACAATTTCAAAAAAAATCTTATCTATGTGTAGTTTAAAATGTGTTTATAGCAGTTTTTTTTAAAGATGGAGTGATAAATAGAAGATACATAATTTTTTACCTTAAAAATGTTTTGAGTATGGATATGTATATTTTCCATGACGTAATGAATGGTAATTCGTATGTTTCTTCTGGGTCAGATTTTCATTTCACTGAAGTTTATGTTTATGCCTTTGACAGGTCCAATTGCTGTTTGATTAGGACTTTCATCGTTAAAATATGCATGTATTTAGGAAAATTATCACTCTTTTGTGTCCTTGAAGAAGTGCCATTTAAACAAGAAGCCACTTGGCTGAAGCTTCCCTCGCATTCGCAGACGATGATCACGGACACCCACCAGTCTGTGGTTCCCCAGGACTAGGGCTGTTTGAGGTTTTTGTTTCATGTTTTTCCCCTGGTGTTTGCTAAAACACACCTATTTCTCCTTTAGATTCCTCTCCATTACTTGGCCCTGGGGCTGCATGTGTTTTGTGTCCAGTCCTTTTGAGATTTTTGGTTTAGAAGAGAGCATTTGATTGAATTCCCCATCCTTCTTGACAACTTTCTTATCAAGCCTCTACTCTTTCCTTTTTTACTCTTTTTTTCTTAAGGATTAAGGAGAGAGGAAGAGGAGATAGACATTTTTATTTCTTTTTAAATCAATATTTCTTAATTTTATTTCAAACAGTATACAATATTTTCTGTGAACTATAATTATCTACATTATTTCAAGCATTTTCATCTTCCGCTTTTTCATTTTTCTTTCCGAAGGAATCTACTCAATTCCTTCAGAAGAAATAAAACACATGCTTTATTACTCACCTAATGCTGTCACAGCCTTTGTGAAATCAGTTCATGCTGGTTAGGCAGGCAATGCAGCATGAACGGTTTGTCTGAAGTAGGTTTTTTGCCTCAGGGTTGCTTTAAATAGGGTTCATGGGCTGTCGGAGTATTTCCTGGTTATATTTTGGGATGGGATTAGACAGAAATATTGAAGCACTCTTACAGTTTGAGAAACCTCCTAGCTATTAATTAAGAGCAAAGACTGTCTCCACAGATAAGACAAAAGCAGATTTCTATTCATGCGGTGCTTTCAGCTGAAATGTGCTTGGGGGTGGCTGGTTCCAGCGGAACTTTCAGAGCTTTTCTGATCCCATGCTACAGGGCCCTCTTCTTACTGGAACTTTGTTTATCTGACACAAACCCAGGAATTATGTCTTTGTGGTGGTTCTCTCCATTGCCCCCTTTTCCGCTTTGTTCTGAGAGAGGCTAAGTCTCTGCTCCTTTAAACCACTGCTCTGGTTTGTGGTAATTTGTTACAGCAGCTCTAGGAAACTAACACACAATCCAAGGAAAAAAACCCTACGGACATTTACATCAAAAGTCTCCTAGCAAAATAGTCTGGCCAGAGATTTCCACAGTGAAGCCCACTAGTCAATAAGTTCTGCTCATGAATAGAGAGCTTCCAACCAATTTTGTATTGTCATGGTTTTAAATAGGCAATTTTAAAAATGGGTTTTAAATAGCCTAGGCTTCCCACATGTTTGAGGAAATTCTCTGCTATAAAGTGCAGAGACTAAGGCAAGCAAATGGGATCATGAAACTTGTAGGAAGTAGGGGCAATGCAGCAGAAGAGAAGTTTTAAATAGACATTAATATATCAGAGTGATAAAATTGTAGTCACCAAGCAAGAGTGAGGAACTATGAGAAAAGATTCAGAAGAAGAAAAGAGCAGGAAACTAAACTTAATAAAGAGCTTAGAGCATACAGTTGAGAAAATTGTCTAGAAAGTAGAACAAAGAAATGGAAAATAGTGAGAAAAGATAAAGAAATTGGTAGATTGATCTGGATGGTCCACTACCTGAATAATAAGTTATAGAAAAAGATAGGAAATAGAAGGATGGAAATTATCAAATAAATAGTACCCCCCAAAAATGATTAACAGCAAAAGATAGGAATCTCTAGACAGGTAGGCTCACTGAGTGCCAAGCACAGTGAATGTGAAAAAAAGACTCACACAGAGACAAATCGTAGCAAAATTTTGCAGTGCCAAAGATTGTGATAGGGTCATTAAAAATCAACCAAATGGTTAAATCAGAAAAAGGTATTCTATGACAAAAGAAACATCATATTATATAGCAGATTCAGTGTTCAATGTTTGCAGAGACAAAACAGTTTACAACAGTGAATAGAAATTTAATAAAAAAATATGATAAAATCTTACTGGCAGAATGGATAGAGGGAGAAAGTTAGTTTTGCTGGCCCCAAAGAGCTAAGACTTTATCTAACACATAAAAGGGTATTAGGTAATGTTTAAGGCATATAGAATAGAAAAGAACATCACTTACATAATTATTAAGAATGTGTTAGGGGCCCTGGCTGGTGTTGGTCAGTGGATTGAGCACAGGCCTGTGAACCAAAACATCGCTGGTTTGATTCCCAGTCAGGCCACATGCCTGGGTTGCAGGCCATGTTCCCTGTAGGGGGTGCATTACAGGCAACCACACATTGATGTTTCTCTTCCTCTCTTTCCCCCTCTCTTCCCGTCTGTCTAAAAATAAATAAAAATCTTAAAAAAAAAAGAATGTATTAGGAATATGAAGACTCATTCCAGAAGAAATAGCTAGAAATTATGTCATTTTTACATTTGGAATGTGGTTCTGGGCATGGGGAGGGTGGTTCTGCTTAGTCTAAGAATCTTAGTTTTGGCTATTTAATTTATATATAGTTTGATAAAAACATTGAAAAGAGCTTAGCAATATTAAAATTCTGTGCAAATTATATCATGATTTTTGCGTTTGGTGTGCAAGAAATATGATTATTTACTCCCTCTAACTTTGTTTTGAAGTTTGCATTCACTGAAAAGGCTTTGCCAGAAGACTTGCAAAGAAGCCTGGGGATAAAAAGTTAGTGTCGCAATACAAATATTTTGCAGATTCATGACTTTGGTTTCTACATCTAGTCCATTGGAAGTGGATTCATACTGAGTATGTAACAGGAGGACTAGTTTGTTACTCTTTTCTCTTTAGATGAAATTATAGACCTATAGTAAACAAGGAAAAGAGAATGGAGTTCAATGTGGAATAATCAAAGAAGTAGAATTATAGCAACTGATTTGGAAGTTGCAAAAAATTGCAAAAGTTAAATGAAAATTGAGGGATTTCAGCTATATTGAAAAAACAGTTTCAGAGTAAGCATTTCAATTTTTCAATAGAAATAAAAACTCCCAGAGAATGGATGTAACATAAAAGGCTTGAATTTGAAATCAGAAGTTTGACATTTGAGCCTTGGTTTTACCTCTCACTGATGTTGAGACTTTGATTGAGACAGCCTTTCTCAGCATGTTTTCCCACCTGTATAATAGGGATAGGAACACTAACTTTACAAGGCTGTTTTAGGAGCTATTTAAGTTTGTGGGCGTAAAAGCTCTTTATAAACTACATAATGTTGACTGAATTATATAAATGTAAATAGTCATTATTAAAATAAATGAAATTTTCCTTAAGTTCTTTTAGGGACTTGTATAGTAGAACAATCATCAGTGTTGGAGACAGGAGTGGCCCAGATATTGACAGCAAACAAAACTTTAACATGAGCTCCATGGGAAGTAGGGAGGAAGCATTTCTATTTCACCCTGTCAGCTATGTTAAAGGGGAAGCAAAATATGGGAAAAATGGACAAGAAGGAGCATTAATCTATATTGAGCCTTCATTCATACAGTGAAACCCCAATACACCATATTTTGCTGTGTGTACTGCACACCCACATTTTGTGCACAATATACATGGGATTATTATACCCATGTATAATGCACATCCTTATTTTTCCCTCAGAAATTTGGGCAAAAAAGTGCACATTATACACAACAAGATGTTTAAAGTAATGTTTAAAGTGAGGTCTCAAAATTTAATTGTGTAAAATGCAAAATTTTAGTATTGGGAGATTAATTAAATGAGAACAGGGATGGGGGAAGGACAGGAGCTGATTGACTCTTATATTTCAATTCTCATTATTGTGAGGTTTTACTGTATTTTACTAAATACTTGAATTTGGGGTAGAAAGTGGATTCTATCCCATTAATTCTTTTATGGTACCCAGAAAATTGTGAGTTTCCTAGAATCCCTACTAATATTTTTGCCAATTTTATACTTTTCAAATACGATGCTTTTTGTTGGCACATTCTGCTCTGTGTCTTGAACTAGTAACATGTTTTTGCTTATCTGCAATTAGCTCCATCCCAGGATGACCATTTCTTGTTGTTTATTTGTGTGTATTTTTTTATAGATCTCATGCACTACTGGGAGACTAACTGCCTGAGTCTAGTTCAAGGCTCCTACATCTCTGAACAAATGGCCTCATAAGCCAAATTATAGCAATGTAGCTCAGTGAGAGATGTTCAGCTTGTGAGAGATTATTCATCTTTTGGACCACATGCGATAAATCCATTTTGCTTATAGCAAACAGCGAGTGAGCTGCTCGAAGCCTAACTGGGCCAATAGAGCTCCTTGCAGACTGCATGCTTTCATTTATTTATGGTATTTCAGGTGGTGTCTGGTTATGTAGGCATCTGAATAAAGTATGAAACATCAATTTTACACGGAGGATGGATTAGCCGTTATGCAGCTGCTTGGGAAGGGGATGAGACAGGAAAGCACTCTGTGCTCCTTGACACAGGCCAAAAAAAAAAAAGAAGAAGAAGACAAAAAAAAAAAACACAAAAAAACCCCCCTGCACACTGGAGCCTTTTTTTCTCCTGGGGGGGGGGGGACCGTTTAAGTGCTATTAAATAGGCTGTTTGGGAAAATTAGATTTCACTAAATTATAAGTATTGAGCCTGAGATAATATAATTTTTGAGAAGTGTCACTGAAATATGAAATACTGGCCCACAAGAGTAACTTCCTCTGTCACGAGTCATTAGTGTTCTAAATGTCACTGTTAAGCTATGGGGCTCAATGGATTTTGATCCTTTATGTCACTTCTTAATTAAAAAAATTATTCCTGAAGAGTTTACTTTTCCCTGTGACACTAAGTATGTAATTTTCATTCAGGAACCTTGAGGCTGACTTCCTGCCTTTGATGTATCTCATTGTTCTTAGAAATAGTAATTCATTTAATCCTCGCAACCACCATGTAAGTAAGGCAGCTACAGAGAAAGTAAGTGGCTCATTTAAGATCACACTGTCAATAATAGGAGCTAGCTGATTTGAACACAAGCCAACCTGCTCCAGAATTCTCCATTATGCGAGCTGTCTGATCTCGAGCTTGCTTTTTGTTTACATTTTTTTCTTGCTAACATTTGTGTTCTTGAATCGGAGTGACAGACTGCTCTCATGATTCAATAGAAGGATCGATAAGATACACACATGCACCCATTTAGATTTATCTACAACATACTGTTTTGGTAAAGAATCATTTTTTTCAACATACATCTATCACTAGCAAACTTCAGTATTTGTGTAGAAAACACTTTTGCAAATAGCTACTAGCTTACAGTGAGTGGATATTTGGCAATGGATTTGCATTGATTATTAATTCTATTTAATTAATTTTATTGCTCCACAGAACATTTTTCTAGTAGTTGAAAGGCTGTTTTCACTGATTAAAATCTGAAGGATGTAAGGGAGATGGAGATCATGATGATTTTTCAAAGGCACCAGTAACCTCAAATGCTGTTCATTTAACCACTTGGCACTATATCAAGAATACTAAGAAAAATTTGTATAGCTTTGTCACGTAGAGAAACATATCTCATGAAATTTCAGGCACTCTACTTATGTTCTGTTTTGTTTAGATGAGTAATGTGACAGCGGACTATTGTCTTGACATCATAAGGAAATTTGAAGTTTCAGAAGAAAATAAGGCGAAAAATGTTCTTGGCATAGAAGGTAAAATAACCAGTATTCTTAATTTCTCATTCCTCAATGCAGTCCACTAAGTTAAATTCTATCAAAATTTTTAGGAAAAGAAATCAGAGGTATCTCTGGAATTCCTGATGATTCCAATACCTAGTTTCCTCCAAAGCAGATGCAGCGATACTGCCGTGCCTCCTGCTTTAGCAATGACGATCCACATTTTCGACTCCTTGGCAATTCAACTCGAAGCCACTATGTATGAAAAATACTAAGAAATATTTGGACTTTTCTCAAATAGTTAATTTTTGGAAATAGCCTCATCCTGATAATTTTATGAAGGGAAGCATGATCCTAAAATAAGTCATCTATGAAACTGGTGACGTGAAAGTAGACGTGTTTCTTAAAAAATGTTGGCAATGAACTGGTTTTACCTTATTGGTAGCAGTGGAGAGGTTAGTTGGAGCCACATGTCTTTTTAATGCAACTGTCCCGTTTTGTAATCGATGAAAGTGAGGCCCAAAGGAATTAGTTTGCCCACAGGTATATAGTCAGAGTCTAGATCATAGGATCTTATATATAAATAATATGATACGACTATAAGTGCATGTGTGTCTAGATTATATGCATTTAAAATATATAGAGAAGTAAATTGTAGGCTTCTACTTAAAAGGAGATATTCTTAGCAAAAGACCACTGGGCCAAGCACTGCCTCAGCTGCAAAGCCGCAGCTCATCGCACCATTTCTGATTGTCGGCCTCCTTTTCCCCTGCTCCCAGGCTCAGTGTAGACAAGGGGGGTCTGATACCATGTGTTTACTTTCCGAGCGTAATTAAAAATGGAAAGGAATGACTTAAAGTTTATGTGATCAAACACCATTTTAAAAACAGCCAGAAAAAAATTAAACAAATTTGGACCATACTGAGAAATGAGTCTTTTCCTTGGCACGGACCTCAAAGATGGAATTTGACATGATTTCTAAGGTTTGGCCATAAAGAAGGGCATGAGGAAATTCTCCAGCATCTCAGAGGATATTTACAGATATAGCTTTACCACAGGATTCTTGAAGGCTTGAAGCAGTTTACCCTAAAAACCATTCCATTTAGGTACTTGTGAGTCATTCATGTATTTATTTGTATGTTAATGAATGCCTCTTCTACCTAGGCACTATGTTTTGAAAGACTATAAAAAAACTGATGGGTTCTTCTATGTAACTGATAAGCACTACTTCCTAGCTATTAAGTGTGCTGGCAACTAGCAGCATCTTCCCAAAGCTGGCAACTAGCAGCCAACTTCATATTCAACCACACCCTGGAATTCGGCTGTGCCTAACTTTTGGTCTGCTACCTCAACCATGGCACTAACAATACTGCTTTTCAAATCAACTTAATAACCTGTGAAATCACTGATGGATTATTGTACCACTTAGTGTAAATGATGCTTTAGTGTTACCTCAGTTACCTATTAGGTCACACTGCATAATCCTAGCTTGGACTCTGTAGTTTCTAAATGGCTTTGCAGGAAACCCTCCCCTACTCAACCAAAATTATTAAAAAGTCCCATTTTCTGTAGGTTGTGTTTAAACTGCTACTCCTCAAAGTCATATTTAAGCTCTTGACACTGTCTACTGGACCTGCTGCAAATTGTCTCATTGCCCCCCGACCCCCCTGCCGCTGCCCCCTACACTGTGTTCCCTGCCAAAGCTGTCCTGAGGGCAACTAAGATAATCCCTGTCAACATACTTGGATCTCTGTTTGCCCTTGTTACAATCGATTAAGTACATAGGCTTTAAAGCTCTAGTACTTCACTCTTTCTTCCAAAGGCTTCACGAACTTCATGCGAAGTCCTGCTTGCGACGTCTTTAACCCATTGCACAATGAAGTGTACCAGGACATGGACCAGCCCCTGTGCAACTACTACATCGCTTCCTCTCACAACACGTACCTGACTGGGGACCAGCTCCTTTCTCAGTCCAAGGTGGACATGTATGCTCGGGTGCTGCAGGAGGGCTGTCGCTGCGTGGAAGGTATGTCCTTTGTCTGAGCTCCGGTTAGTGTTGGTGAATACATCCTGTTAGTTGATCAGTCAAGTCTAGTTTAAACAATGGTGACCTCCAAAGTGCATTCTCATGAATGAGAATAATTTTCTCACTCATTATAAAGTCATTCTTAACTCATAATCCTCTCTGGTTTCTCCCTACTGGTTGCTAAAAAATTGTACCAACAATAAGAACTTTTCTAGAAAGATATTTTTGATTAAATAGTGGCAAAAACAGATTAGGATAACTGCTTGTTTTCATGATATTCCATGCTCTGTCAACCAGCCAATATTTAGTTGATTTCTAGTGGGTTCCTGGGGGTGATGACACAAATGTAAGACATGGCTTCTATCTCCAAGGAGTTCACAGTCTAGTAAAAGGGTGGAAGGTAAAAGCAATAGTACCGTGTGAAAATCCCACTAGTTCAATCATATATGTGATAGAGAAGTGGTATGGAAAGTAAAGTGTGAGGTCAAGTGCAATGACAAACTAGGTGGGCTGGGAAGGTAGACTTGGGTTAGTCATAAAGGATTTTGAGTGCTGCAGTGAGGAATTTCAACTTCAGCTTCTGATATCTCGGGTCCAATAAAGGGTCTTCATCCCTGTGGAGATATGATTAGACTTGAAGTTTAGAAAGCTTGCTCTGGCAGCAGTATAAGAGGATAATTTTTTTAGCATGTGTGTTTGTGGAAGGGGAGGGGAGGTGAAGTTTGAGCAAGGAGAATGATGGGAAGGCCATTGCAAAGATTCAAAGGAAGGATTGTAAAAGCTTGGACCAAGTGAGATACAGGTATTAAAAAAGTAAATTTACCAGGGCCTGGTGAGAGAAGTAAAGGACGTAGGGGATGTAGGGGAGAACCGGAGTGAGTGAATGGCAATCCCACATCCTACAGGGAATCTAATGGCAAGAGTGTTAATCATTTCAGTTTTCCATTTGTTGAGTTTATAGTGACTTTGTAACATTTATGTGGACATTTTTATCAATTAGTTGGATAACAATATCTGAACTCACTGAGAGGGTCCAGGTAAGATAAAGATTCCATAATTCTGAGCTTTGTATGTGGCAGTGAAAAATCACAAAAGTATACAGGACCACTTAGAAGAGTGGACAAGAGAACAAGGCCTGAGGACAGCATTTAGAAGGTAGAAATAGCAAGGGGACCCAGTGGGGACAACTCACACAAAATCGTGATGTGGACCTAAGGGATGAAAGTATCAGAAAGGAATGGGCAAAATGTTGCCGGCAACAGAAAAGTAAAATAAGGTAAAGACTTAAGTGGCCAATTTCATTTTTGACAGTTGGGATCTTACAGTTTCGGTGACATGTTAGTTGGAAGTAGGGAGTCGCTAATCTGTGGGTTAGAGTCTCAACATTTTTCTGCCTCAGGGGAGGATTTGATGATACAAGGTTAGGAAGATTATAAAATCTGAAAGAAGGTAAAATGGGGATGTGGTTTTGTGTTTAGACAGAATAACAGGACACAAGATTTTAAAAGGGTTCCTGTCAGCCTCTCTTTTCTTGAGGAAGTAGGACAGAGCATCATCTACTAAGTGTACAGCGGTTGGAGGTTGGCTTGGGATCTTAAGGAGATCAGCAAACTTGGAAAAGTCCTCAGGTGATGGGTAAGGAGTTGACAAGGTAAATCGGGGAAGCCCAGTTCTCTGCGGATACAGAGACAATAGTGACCAACAGTTGAGTAGCTTAAGCAACTAAATAATGAAAATGGGTATAAAATATTAACGTGAAAAATCTTTCGAGCAACACAAGGTCTTGAGGTAGTGTTCTGCTCTCAGCCGCTGTTTAACCCTTTGTTCACTCAGCGCTCAACAAGTTTTACATGTCTGACGTGTGTAGAGATCTGGGGCACGCAACGTCATCAGATTCATAGGGGTAGCTGCCTGTTATCCTAGATGGTGACTTTTCTTGGAGGCCAACTATGGGAAATGGCTTTTAGTGACTCCATGAAGTGAAGTGAATTCTAGGCAATTTTGCAATTTTTTTTTACATCTGTGCTGTGTACTCTATTTTGCTTTTCAGGTCCTTCAGTTATCTGTTTTCTTCTTTTCCGGTTTCTTTGTTTGGAGTCAGTGTCCTGTCCAAGCTGAACCAAGTTCCCCATGATCAACTTTTTTTCCCCTAAAATTTTTATTTATTGATTTTAAATAAAGGAAAGCTGGGGGGAGAAGAGGGAGAGGCGAGAGAGATTTGTTGTTCCACTTATTTATGAATATATTGGTTGATTCTTATATGTGCCCTGATCGGGGATTCAACCCACAACTTTGACCTAATGGGATGACATTCTAACCAACTGAGCTACCTGGCCAGTCAACTTTTTATCCTGAATCAAAACATCTAATCCTCCAGCTCTGTTTGGAATATTAGGAAGGGAAGTTATCTGATTAAGACTATAGTAAGGCACAGATGGTTTTTTTCCTTAGCTTTTTCAGGGGTCTTCTAATTTTAAAATAAGAGCTTCTAGAAATTGTGTGCAGTAGATGATATTGAAATGAGCCTTCTCTTACACATTTTTTCTTCCTGACTGCCAGTCACCAAAGTACAATATTAGAAAGAAGCTGTTTTGCTCTCCTAAAAGGTTACCTGCTTCAGGTATTTACACAAACTGAGGATAGTCACAGCTGTGGTACCATTTTAAAAGACTTGCAATCTCTGAAATATCTGCCTCATCAGCTTGCATCATCAAATTCTTCCTTCGTCATTTGGCTTGAAGTCTTTACTGTTGGAATAATCTATGCCTAGACAGTGAAAGTCAAGCTACTATTTCTGGAAGGTTTTTGTTAAGAAGAATTATGTTTATCTGGGAGACTTGGTCAGCTTTGTATTTAATACTTGGTCTATTTACTGTTAAAAATATAGTCGCCACCTTGGCTTTAAATATACTGTGGACTACCATGATTTCAGCCCCTTTGTGGGCTGATTTCTGATGAACTGTTTTCCATACATTCTCATTTAATTCTTACTAAGGGAGATGGAATCATCTCCCTATGAAGACACCCCAACTTGGAGTGGGATAAGTGGCACAGGGTCCCATCTCTGGAAAGCTTGGAAGTTGGCATTTGAACCCAAGTTCTAATCTGACTCCCATACTTCACTGTTTCTCAGGAAGTCTTTTTTTTTTTTTTTTTAAATAAGTAACAAGCATTGAAACACATGACCAGCACTAGAAGGGCTAGAAAAAGCAAAGTGTACGGCACAGAGGGCAGGTTGACTTTAAAACGAGAAATTTGCTTGTCTCATGTTAGGCCTGGCATCTAAATATTTAGATATTTCTGAACACTTAAAATTTTAATTGTAAGATCTTTTGTGTTTCTCTAAAAATTTCTATCAGTCCTGCAATTTGAAGATTTTAGCTTATATTTGAAGCTTGGCTTGGAGACAGCAATGTGTGTATGCCCTTAAGTCCAGAAGAAGTTGTTTATATTCTCAAACAGTTGTAGCTAGGATTTAAAGAACCTGATTTGTAGAATGTAGCAGGTTGTGAATTGATCATTGCAGGTGCCCCAGATTTTTTTTTGTCAAATATACCACTTGGAGATGGAGAGTAATAATTCTGGACAGTTTCTTCATGGAATTGTGACCCAAAGAATATCTTCACTTTCAAGCTTCTATTTTGATAGCATTGCATTTTCCATCTCCATTAGTTCAGCTGCAGTAATGTCCTTGGTCAAGATATATATGATGTCTTGGGGAAGAATAATAAATCTTTTTTGGTAAAGTGGGCTTGTCAGAAAATCAAATTGATAACATTTTTTACATGGCCTTTTATTCCCCTGATTTTCAGCCTGAGTTGCTTGTAAAGATGGATGTTTTGTCCAGGGGATTTCCACTCTCGTTATGGAAGTGATGCGGCGTTGCTGGTGTAATCGGTTTACAGCCTTTCGGATGATCACTGGGAGCTCTCTCAGGGTGGAACATTTTTAAGTGACATTGCGAGGAGCTGTCGTGTTGGCTGCTGCTCGGCCTTTGGAACTGACCAACTCTGTCAGAGTGCTTTTGGGTGCCTTTCCAGTGTGACCTGATTGACAAGCGGGCCCTGACTATTTTGTGGCTGGGGTAATTGGTTAGAAGATTTTGACCTTGCCAATAGTCTCATGGCAGCATGAGCTCTTACAGGAAATGTCACTGCTGTTTGAACATGGCTACCAGTGCCACATATTAGCATGCCAGCACCAATTGGGAGTGTTATCTTCATTTACGTGTTCATGATAATCAGATCAGGTGTGCTGTTGCCTTATCTACATCACACACACACACATTACCTTTTACTTTCTCTTAATATATATATATATATATATATATATATGAAAAGATTATTTATGAGGAACCCTGTTATGTGCTCACTCATTCAAGATAGGGCTATAAATCAGGGTGTAAATTGTTGAAAATCTGTATTTTTGAAACACCTGTTTATTTTTAACACCTCTATCCAAAGGCAAATTAAAGAATGTCAAGTAGCTCTGGCCAGTGCCGCTCAGTGGATTGAGAGCTGACCTGCAGAGTGAAAGGTCACTGATTTTATTCCCAGTCAGGACACATGCTTGGGTGACAGGCCAGGTCCCTGACTGGGGGCGTGCAGGAGGTGACCGATCGATGTGTCTCTCCCACATTAATGTTTCTCTCCATCTCTTTCTCCCTCCTTTCTCCTGTCTCTAAAAAGAAATAAAGAACATATTAAAAAAAGAAAGTACCTTTTAAAAAACTGTCAAGTATACGTGGAGGGAAGGATGGAGTTTCTCTTGTGGAAGATGTCTCCGATACCTTTGACCTCATTGCAAGCTCAAAGGAACCACATGACACTGCATACTAGTGTACCGAAACCTTTGGTCTTCTCAACGATATCTTTATTCTTAAACTTTGCTTCCAGTATTCCTATGGTATTAGCCTTGAAAACTTTTTCTCCTTTTACCTTCTCTAATTATTTTCCCTAAGAATATTTTAACAACTAATGCTTAATTGATTATATAGGTAACTGTATTAGGTAACATCAGTCTTTGCTTATAAGTCCTTCAACTGATTGGATGAGGCCCTCCTCTCACATTAAGGAGAATAATCTGCTTTACCCAAAGCTTACTGATTGAAGTATTTTTTTAAAATTTAATTATATTTTATTGATTATGCTATTACAGTTGTCCCAATTTTCTCCCCTTTACCTTCCTCCACCCAGAAACACCCCATTCCCTCAGGCAATCCCACCACATTGTTCATATCAATGAGTCATGCATATAAGTTCTTTGGCTGCTCCCTTTCCTATACTGTGCTGTGCATCCCATGGCTATTCTATAAGTACCTATTTGTACTTCTTAATCACCTCACCTCTTCACCCATTCCCCCACACCCCACTCCCATCTGGCAGCCATCAAACTGCTCTCTGTATCCATGATTGTGTCTCTGTTCTCCCTGTTTGCTTAGTTTCTTTTTTAGATTCCATTGTTGATACATAAGTATTTATTATGATTTTATTGTTCATAGCTTTGATCTTTTTCTTACATAAGTCCCTTTAAATTTCAGATAATGGTTTGGTGATGATTACCTTTTTTAGGTTTTTTTCTTTGTCTGTTTTTTTTTTTTTTTTTTTTTTTTTTTTTTTTTTTTTTTTTTTTTTTTTTTTTTTTTTTTTTTTTTTTTTTTTTTTTTTTTTTTTTTTTTTTTTTTTTTTTTTTTTTTTTTTTTTTGTCTGGGAAGCTCTTTATCTGCCCTTTGAGTCTAAATGATAGCTTTGCTTGGTAGAGCAATCTTGGCTGCAGGTTCCTGCTTTTCGTGACTTTGAATATTTCTTGCCAATTCCTTCTAGCCTGCAAAGTTTTTTTTTGAGAAATCAGCTGACAGTCTCATGGGAACTTCCCTGTAGGTAACTAACTGCTTGTCTCTTGCTGCTTTTAAGATTCTCTCTTTGTCTTTAACCTTTGGCATTTTAATTATGATGTGTCTTGGAGTGGGCCTCTCTGTGCTTCCTGGATATGCATGTCTATTTCCTTCACCAAATTAGGGATGTTTTCTTTCATTATTTTTTCAAACACATTTCCAATTTCTTGCTCTTTCTCTTTTCCCTCTGGCACCTCTATGATATGAACCTTGGACCTTTTGAAGTTGTCCCAGAAGCTGCTTATACTATCCTCATTTTTTGGATGCTTTTTTTTCTTGTTGTTCTGATTGGTTGCTTTTCGCTTCCTTATGTTTGAAATCACTGACTTGATACTCAGTTTCATCTACTCTACTGTTGTTTCCCTGTAAATTGTTCTTTATTTCAATTCGTGTATCCTTCATTTCTGACTGGGTCTTTTTTATGCTCTTGAGGTCCTCACTAAGTTCCTTGACTATCCTTATAACCAGTGTTTTGAACTCTGCCTCTGATAGATTGCTTATCTCCATTTCATTTAGCTTTTTCTTTGGAGTTTTGATTGGCTCTTTCATTTGGGCCATGTTTCTTTCTCTCCTCATTTTGGCAGCCTCCCTGTGTTTCTTTCTATGTATTAGGTAGAGCAGCTTTGACTCCATGTCTTGGTAGTGTGTCCTAATGTAGTAGGTGTCCTGTAGGGTCTAATGGCACAGCCTGCCCTATTATCCAAGCTGGCTCCTTGAGGTATACCCTTCCAGTGGGCTGAGTATACCCTCCTCTTATAGTTGAGCCTTGGTTGCTTGTTTGAGAGGATTTAGGAAGTTATGAAGCATGAGCTAAGACCAGCCATTCATCTGGAAAAGCAGCATGGGTGGGCCTAAAGTTGGCTGGGGTGGAGTCTCAGGTGATCTCCAGGGCAGGGCAAACAGTATTTGCTAGGTCGATGGAGTCCCAGATATGGCACCAGCTTGCTGGCTCTGTTGGGGGAGGGTTCAGAAAAGGCACAGTAGTCTCTGCTTGCCTTGATGCCATCTACTTCATTTCCTCTCTGTGTGCCACTGGTGCCTTTCAAGCTGCTACCCCACTGCTGGAACTCAGAGGGAGTGAGTCTGAGTAGCAGAGACCATGTGGGGGTTCTTTAAGACAAACTGCTTGCGGCTCCCACGGTTTCTTCTGTCAACTCAATCCCTACTGGTTTTTGCAGCCGAATATTATGGAGACTTTTCTTCCTGGTACTGGAACCCTGGGCTGAGGGGCTTGGTGTGGGGCTGGGACTCCTCACTCCTGAGATATCCTTCCCAAATTATCTACCACATGTGGGTGAGGGATCAGCCCATTCTGCATTTTCACCCCTCCTATCAGACTGGGTGGATGTGGTTTCTTTAATTCCATAGTTAACAGACTTCCCTTCAACTCTATATTTCTTTAAATATTTTCTTTCTTTAGTTTTTAGAGAGAAGGTAAAGGAAGGAGAAAGAGAAAAAGAAACATCAATGTGTAGTTGCCACTCACACACCTGCAACTGGGCACCTGGCCCACAACCCAGGCATGTGCCCTGACTGGGAATCAAACCAGCAACCCTTTGGTTCACGGGCTAGCACTCAATCCACTGAGCTACACCAGCCAGGGCTCAACTGTATTTCTGACGGTTCTGAGTGATGGTATCTTTGTATTTTAGTTGTAATATTGATGAAGTTGTGGGAGGAGGCAAACCATGTCTGCCTACATCACTAGCTTGACCAGAAGTCTGAAATATTAATTATATCTAAAACATATCTTTACAGCAACATCTATACTGGTGTTTGACCAAAAAATTGGCATCATAGCCCAGGCTGTTGACATGTAATATTAACCATCAAATCACATTATGGTTTTGGTGAACATGTTTTCAATGAAGTGGAGATATTATTTTAAGGTACTATACGAAACACACATATAGAGAAGGTGCTAGTAAAGTAGAGAGTAGGGGTGGTCCTGAACTGTGTGGCCCTAATCAAAAGGTAGTTTCAATTAGCATTCCATCAGTCAAATCCAGCCTGCAGAATAGCTAATGTTTGCTCCATAATCTAAAAATAGATTAATTGCCCATAACAAAAACCTGGGAAATTTCACAGCAATAAGATGTAGATGTTGGATTTTTCTCCGATTTGGTAACCAGAATGAGAAGCAGTTATCTCATTTAGACGTACATGTTCTGTTGGCTTACTGCTCTCATTTGTTACCTGCCAGGCGCTTGTTGGTATTTGAGCTGTGACCCCCTCCCGTAAGGAAAGGCAATGTCAAGAGAGCTGCCAAGGTTCTGCGGGGGAATCCTCGCTTAGCCTGGGTTGGGGTTTATATAAGCAAAGTGAAAGCAAAAGGAGGCATTTCAGTTGACTTTAAATGAAAGAAGCAAAGGCATGAGGCAGGACTGACTGTGTGTGAGGAAACCTGCTTAACTGAAAGAGCAAGTTCGTGATTTGGGGTGTAGGAGAAAATGAGGTGGACTTGTCAGACAGGAAGTAGGATATTAATTAAGACAATACTAGTTCCTTTAACAGTCAAACCTAAAATCTCTTTCCTCAAAACAACTGAAGTTTATTTATTGCTTATGTGAAGTTCAAAATAGTTGTCCTCATGGAGGAATCTTTCAAACAGTGATTTAGGGGCCCAGGCTCTGTCCGTCCTGTGGCCGAGCTGTCTTCAGCAATGGCTTCTGAAGTCACAGCAGCAGAGAGAGCACGGGTGACTGTGTAGGGCGGGTTTCGGTGAACCAGACCTGGATGTGCTGCCCATCGTTTCTGCCCACATTTCAGTGACCACATCCCCCTGCAAGGGAAGGCTGGCCACTGTAGTCCGGTTGTGTGCTGGGTGAAAGAGAAAACGGGCTGAGCGAACACTAGCCGGTCTCTAGCACCAGAGAGTGTGGGGACCTTCGGGTTAAGCAGGCAGGGGTTGCTGCAGGATAGTTATTAGTAAATTTAGCCTGTATCTACTGGGTACATAGTACGTGTTGGGTGCTGTGTTATGCCCTGGGTAGGTTTTTGAACAAAGGAACAATGTGGTAAAGGCATAGGAAATTAGTCTGATGGCAGAGTTTAAAAGAAGAGAAGGCACACTCTAAGTTGGGGAGGATGGTGAGGAAGCAAGTGCCTTTCTCCAGTCAGAGCCAATGAGGTTGTCGACACACATAATGCCAGTTTTATCAGTAACAATATCAGTTCTCTGTGCCAAATTGTAAGCAACTTTATATGTACTTAATCACCACTGAAAGTTATGATGCAAGTGCTATTATTACTTTCTTTTTATAGATAATAAAAACAAGACTTTAAATGATTCAATCATTCACCCATATTCACATGAATCTTGGCGCAGGGCCTGAGGATTTGAACATAGGATGTCGATGTTATTTTATAACTACTATAGAATTAATAAAATATAAATAAACCTAATGGAAATATAATTTAAATAAACAGGGATGAAAACCCTGTTATTGATTTGAGATGGTCACTGTGACTCCTTAAAAGACTTTAGTCAACTGAAGAAGTGAAATTAATGAAACAGCCTGCTAAGAAATTACCACTATCTTTGGAACATTGATTTAGATCAGTTTCTAATGAGAATTCCTGGTCAATGCTAAGCTGCTTGTGAATATGACCTTTGTTAACTTATAAGCGCCCCCAAACAAATTATTTATTATCTTTAATTCCTTGTTCTGATAAATATGTAAATATAGAGAATACCTATTTCTCTGTTTGACATCCTTGTTGTGATTATAATATGTGTAATCTCAAATTATAAAATAACACTTATTTGCTGTCTCCAGAAATATTAGCAAATGCCAGAAGCTTTTGGTTGTTGATATGAAGTTCTGTTTTTGGCAGTTGACTGCTGGGATGGCCCAGATGGAGAGCCAGTGGTTCACCACGGTTATACTCTCACTTCAAAAATCCCCTTCAGAGACGTTGTGGAGACCATCAACAGGCACGCGTTTGTGAAGAATGAGTAAGTGTAGCGACACCAGGGAGCCGAGCTCGGCCAGCACACGGAGAGTTGCCTGGTGGAACGTGACTGCAGAAGTGCACAGTCTCCCTTGGAGCATTCACCTCCTTTCTTCTACCCTTGGTCTCTCCTTCCTTCCCGATAGAACATTGCGAACAAATAACGTGGACTCCGTGCATGTGCTTTCTCATGCTGCATTTATGCCTTATCCCATTCTGTCTCTAGGCATTGCTTCTTTAAACCATAGTCTTGCAAAGAGTAACCTCAAAATTTCTAAGCCCAGGGTGTACAGAGTGTCCATCAAGTCTGGAAACTCAGGTTACTATACAGAGTACTTTATTGATGTTATATTATAACTCAGTAATATAATATCTAGGTTTCTAGACTTTCTGGATGTCCAAATATACTACAGTGTCTTGCATAGTTACGTTACTTGACTCTTCCTTAGTATTTGATAATGTTTACTATTTTCTCCCCAATGCTTGCTTTTTTTGTTTGTTTCTATTATAACATTCTCCCCTCCACTGCTGTCATTGCTGCTCACTCTCCTTTTTTGGCCCATGGTTTTGTTTTATTTCCTTCCTCCTTTAAGTGTCATTATTTTTTCAAGTGGTTGCTCTTGGCCTATTTTTTTTTGTCATTTGCTTAATTATACATTCAAAACTCTTCATCTGAGTTCTAGAGCTATACAGAAGCAAATTAAACTTACATTTGCATAAGGTTAATCTAATAAAAGTTAGTAGCCTTTAAAATTTTTAATATTTGACCTTGTCATGAATTACCAATGAGGATAAAATGTTCTTCTAGTAAGAGGCTCTTAGGTTTAGTTTATGATGTCTTCTATAATACATGGGAGAATCTTGAGTACTGATTTCTAATACATCATTACTATTAGTCCTGGCCAAGTTGAAGAAGTGAATTTACCACTTCGTTCCCATATGTGAAGCAGCCTGTTGAGAAGACCTGCTACCCGTGGACCTCAGGGGGGCCTCCGGGGACCTGACAGTGCTTACGCCACGTTTGGGAATCCTCAGGAGAGGAGCACTTCATATTAAAACAATTAATAAGCTTGTTTAGCATATTTTAAAAGTTTGTTGTTTTTCTTTCCTTCCTTAAGCTTTAGTTGAATGTTGGAAACTAGGTTTTTCATTCAACCTTTGCCCTACGGACATTTTAGGCCAGATAACTGTTGATGGGGGGAATTGTCTGGTGCATGCAGGATGGTGAGCAGCATCCTTGACTTCTACCCTGTACATGGCAGAGGCGCCCCTCACATTGTGACCAGCAAGAACATCTTCGGACATTGGCAAATGTCCCTGTGCCCGAGTGGATGTTGCAGCACAATTGCCTCCCTCCCTTGTTGAGAAACACTGCTTTATATTAAGCATCTTTAGACACTAATAGGCTTTTCATAAACAGGTCAGCTACTTAAAAATTCATCGCTAGATTTCCATGATGTGATTGCATAGACACTAAGGATTGCTTGTTTGTTGTCATTTTTTTTCTTTTTCTGCCACTCTGTATAAAACCCATGTGAGGACATAAGATCAAACGGATTGTGGTCAGATAACCAAAACCGACTTTAGTCACAAAGGTTCATCTCTTAAATTACCTCTGGTGTCAGGTGTTACTAATAAGGATAGAATATACTTTCAGGAGGTCACAGCCTGTGTTGCAGAGCTCACACTTGTAATGCAAGCCAAGAAACAAAATTTTTCTCTCTGTAGATATATTAGACATCTAATACTGATTTGTAACTCTGGAAAAATATATTACCTAATACTTTGGAAGATATTGATGGAAAACTGCAAAAAAAAAATCAGAACAAACCCCAATTTGAAGTAATTTCTTGCTTCAAGTTAAAAACAAAGTCAGAAGAGGAGTAATATCATGTAATCGGTTTTGGTTCCCTTTCTGGCTTGGCCACCACCTCCAGGCTGTCTTTGGTAATCACTTTACTTAGGTCTTGAATTCTCCACCCAGAAACCTGAGTGTTGGTGGTGAGTGAATGCTTAACTTTTCTTTCTTTCTTCTTTTTTTCTGAAAATAAAGGCTTAGTATATAATTGTATACAAATGATTTTGAAATGCCTGGCACAGGATGCTACAAAACACAAAATTTCATTATTTTATCCTCCATAGTAATATTCAAGCTGGGGGCTGATTACATATTTTATTTATGATATATATTAAACACAAATATCTGCATTTGATGATATTCAGTGGTTTCTTAGATGTTTCTAGGCTTTTGAATAAATAAAACAAAATTATGTGAGTTTTATTTCTTTAGGCTTCTCATTTCTCTTAAAATTTTCTCTTTTCTTTATTTAAAAGACTGTGTGTGTGTGTGTGTGTGTGTGTGTGTGTGTGTGTGTGTGTAATGCATCTCTCATTTTCCTCATTGTGATGCATTTTAAGTGTCACCACTCTCCCCAGTTACTAGGATTGCAAGAACATATTGAGTACAGAACAAGTTTCGGAACACCGCGAGTTGCCGGTGCTTGCCTTTAGAATGTGGTGCTTTTTTCGTAGGTTCCCAGTCATACTGTCTATTGAGAATCACTGCAGTGTGCAGCAGCAAAGGAAGATTGCTCAGTACCTGAAAGGAATATTCCAGGACAAACTGGACCTATCGTCTGTAGATACGGGAGAGTCCAAGCAGCTTCCAAGCCCTCAAAGTTTGAAAGGCAAAATCCTAGTGAAGGTAATTATCTGAAGGAACACAGTGAAGGCTTTAATGACCAACTCAGCCCTCCCTCCCGTAAGGGTTACAAAGAGGTTTCCCAGAAGAAGAATAATCCGAGTCCACACATGAAAGGTTGTCTTGATTTGCATATGAACCTTGCCCCAATTTATTTATAGTCATACCTTAAGAAAAAGCTAATTATCGAATGACTGCATATTCTAGAATGTTTTTGTGAAGTGAGGATATTAATACTGTAAGCGAAGGCTTAATATTTTAGGCTTGTATTAGCTCGGACTGGAGAACTGTGTGGGGCACAGAGGCAGAGAAGGCTCCTGTGTCTGTCTCTGAAAACATTTCTTTCAGATTCTTCTCTCCCATTTCAAGCTCCAGTAACTGTCTGTCAAAAAAGACAAACAATCTTCATGGTTGATCGGCCGTGGTTATGTAAGTGAGAAGCGCTCCCTTCAAAGGGGGGAGCACAGGCACAGACCTAGTGCCACTCAGGACGTGCGTGTGTGCGAAGGGGTGATCTGTGACTAGAATGATGCTTCATAAACATGTTTCTGAGGGGGGAAACTTACTACCTGCAATGATGAATATTATTAATGTGAGGAATAGCCGGAAAGACACTTCCTTGAGATTGCAGATTGCATTGTGAGTTTACTTAATTCCAGATAATTTTGTGTTTGAATTAAAACCATCTTGGACACTTGTATTTTCAGACTAAAACCCTAAAGAAGAACAGTAGAGTATTAATATTCAAACTGGATTATATTTTACCTTAAAAGGGGTGTGCATAAAAACTCCCCCCAAACATCACATAAGAAGTGCAAAAACATCAAAGAAACTGTGATTTCATAGCAAGACTTTAAGAGCAGTCAGCAAATGGCAAAGATGTAAAGTATTCATCTGTGGGATTGGTCAAACCTGTTTTTCTATTGTTAAGTGAGAATTACAGACTGACCCCATCAAAGCGGTTGTGCATTTGTATGGGTGAAAGCATTTTGAATAAAAGCTCCAAATAATGCAAGAGCTAGTCAATTGTCCTGAAGTCTTTCTAAAGAAAACTCTTGTGATGAATAGTGATGGCTGGGTTAGAAAATTGTTACCTATGTCACCTTGTAAACATTTCCACTTTCCTGAATCACCTTTAGTCAATAGTCAGAAGGTTAAATGCAGAATAAGTCCATTTGATTGAAACCCTTCCATTTTGGACAGTGAAACTTAAGGTAGATATTGATATGAACTAATTGAGTCCCTTATGAGTAACTGGACTTCAGTCACTTGACATGGAATGTCCCAGGGCTGATGGGCACCAGGATGAGTCAGATCCAGAAAACCTGAGGAGCTCATTGGAAGGGGTGGCATCAGATGTAGGCTGTGAGTAAAGTATTTCAAGGCCTGAGAGTGAATTCTAGATCTATAAATCAGCATGCTTCCATCTAAAGCAAAAACAAGGGAACTGATTCTCCTATGTTCCTTTTGCATCAGAGTGATTTCTAATCCAAAAGGCATGGTTTGAACATCTCAAATTAATTATATTTTGTTGAAAGTAATTAGACTGCCTTTTCTTGGATGTCTCTTGTCCCTTGTTTTGCTTATAATCCAAACTGTCTGCTATCTAGTCAGTTTGAAGTAATGATTGGCTAAGGGATAACACATTTTTATATTTCACTTCTTAAAAGTTATTTTTAATTGTAATAAAATACAAATAATAAAATTTACCTCCCATCTTAACATTTTTAATTGTGCATTTCAGTAGTGTTACGTACATTCACATCAGCATGTAACTAATCCCCAGAACTCTTTTCATTGTGCAGAACCGAGGTTCCATACCCATTAAACAATCCTGATTCTTCCCTCCCCACAGCCCTGGTAGCCACCATTCTGCTTTCTGTCCTTATGAGTCTGAATACTCTGGGTAACTCATACAGTGGAATCATATATATTTTGTGATGGTTATTTCACTTAGCTTAATGTCCTTAAGGCTCATCCAAAATGTAGCATGTGTCATCATTTCCTTCCTTTTTTTTTTGCTGAGTAATACACCGTCATATGCATACACCACATTTTGTTTATTTACTCATCTGTTGGTAGACACTTGGATTGCTTTCATCTTTGGGCTATTGTGAATTTATTTTCATTTTTAAATAGAGTGTTTTGTTCCATTTCAGGGTAAGAAGTTGCCTTATCACCTTGGAGATGATGCAGAGGAAGGAGACGTTTCGGATGAAGACAGTGCAGATGAAATTGAAGATGAGTGCAAATTCAAGCTCCATTATGTAAGTTACAGACGCGGCCATAATTTTTACCCTCAATGTGCTGCAATAAAAATTGCAGCTATCCTGGAGTCCTCACAAACATAAGGATATTTATTGGGTAAAAAAGGATATTTGTTGAAAGTCACTGTGTGCTTGCGTACCAACCCTCAAATGTTTATGGAGTGAATGAGTCAAGGATTCTTGTGTTTTCAAGGTGGATGGAATATTAGTGATCAACCCATTTGACCCTATCTCCAGGGGCAAATCCCCTGCTATCACAACTTGGACCAAACTCAAATCACAATTGGAAATGTCACTGTCTTTGTTGAAATAAACTGACTGTAGTACTGTTTCTCCATCTCCTGCTAGCAGGAAGCTGGCTCACAGGACCCAGCTGCGCGTGGGCCTGCTTCCCTAGGATGCCCATCCTGGCCCTAAGAAAATCAACCTTGGGCTGGAGGATTTCCAAACTCTTTTGGACTCTTGGGTTGCTCTTTAATTTACCACATCTTAAATAAAATGGCATAGAACATTTTGTTACCTGCATGGTGCTTTAGACCCCTGTCCTACATCAAGAAACCACCTCTCTAGAAAAGCACTATTTAGCCAGGTAATCCAAAGGAAATGCAAGCCTTGGGGACATGTAAGCCTTAAAGAGATACCCCCTCCCACCTTGACCTCACCCCCTCAATCCCCATCTTCTACAACTCACGTGATTGTCAGGATCCCACGTCAACCTGAGAGAAGCATTTGCTCATGTTAGTTTGTTATAGGGCGTACAATTTAATTTATGTAGAAAAGCAGTGTTCCTCTAGCTATCAGGATTGTAATTCTGTCCTCAAGAAGACAGAGAAATTTTGTATAAATTCTCCTAACTTGCATCAGAGCCCCTAAGTTATCTATTACATTGTTAAAAATGGTCTGCTCTCTTCTAGGTAATAGTAACTGTGCTGCCTTCCTGTAGGCACCAAAGGGAGCTGGCATCATTTTCAAAGGCAGCAAAGGCTTCATGGCAGCTGAAGACCCAGGAGACATTTCTTTCTTGGCTTTAATATACTTTAAAAGATTCAGCTTGAAGTGAAAAGGAAAAAGTCACCATCTATATTTATCTCTTGCCTTTTAATAGTTTATCTTGGCTCAATTTACTACCACTAACTAATGGGGCTGTGATTATAGAAAATTAATCTAAATACATTTACATATGTGAGACTACACTTAATGTTTTAAACAGTTTCTTTTTTGCTCATCCAGATATTTACCATATTGTGATTAATTACTTGTGATTATGGATAATTTAGCTCAATTTTTTAGCTTCATTTTATAAATCAGATTTTTGTCTCTGCTTTTCATTACCTTTGCATCTTGTTTCCAAGACATCTTGCTTGCTAATCTCAGAGTAATCTATCATTTGAACACAGGGAACAGAGAGATTTGAGTAGTTATGAGTTTAGGGAATGCTGTTCTTAGTGAAAATGATGGTGGAAAATAATTACCATCACAATATAATCATTTTTTTGCTCTGAGTAAAACCCAAGTTGTTCTGGTTTTTGAATCCACCTACTTAAAAAAATTTTTTTTCTGTAATGTCAGTGAGCACTCTAACTAAGTTAAATATCTATAATTATAAAACCGAGTTACCTACAGTTTTATAGAAACAAATCCATAACTTCACCTGTGAAAATATCCAACTGAGTTCCCCTCCTGTTCATAGCCTCTTAGTTGGTTTCTAGGAACCTAAACAGGTAGATAGTTTCAAGCATGATTCAGCAAAGATAGCCATGATCTTCCATTTGGATTCTTTTATTCAGGCCTTAGTGGAAGGCGGAAAGCCCCTTAATTGTGAAATTTTACAGATGTGTCTTTGTTAGACTTTCAGAGAGAAAAATACATAAAGAAATCAACGTTCCAGTAGAAATCTATAATTTTTACTCCACTTTTCCAAATCCTTTTGTTTTTCTATATTTGAGCTCTTGTAAGAAAAGGGAATGCTGTCTTTAGAAAGCCAAGGTGTTATCCTGTAATCAGTCAAGGTAAGGTCCTATTGTCAGCAGAGGGTTCAAGTGTAAATTGCCTGATCTTAAGGATGTATTGTGCGTAGCTTATGTGAAACCAGTAACTACCTTAGAGGAAGTTCTTAACTTCAATTTTAACTCAACAGAATGTGGTTAGATTTATAAGTTATATCTGAATTATTGCAATAATTGCTTTAGTTTAGCATTCATGAACACTCAAATACTAACTCTCATGAGACTTACACAAGATTCACTTGCACATTCAATCAGTTTTTACTCATCATCTCCTGTTGGAGATGCAGCCATCATGTTGTAGGAGTTGGGGTATCGGTAAACAAAACATAAAAATCTTTGCCTTCATGGAGTTTATGCATTATTGGGAGAAGGGGAGGAGAGACAAGAATTAAATAAGTAATGTCATGTACTAGGCAGTGGTGAGTGCTAAAGGGAAAAAATGAGGGAAAAGTGGAGAAAGTGAGGTACATGAAAGGTCTGTCAAAGTTTTAAATGGGCAGGAGAGGTCTCATAGGGAAGGTAACGTGAGCAAAGACCTGAAGGAAGTGAGGAGTTAGCCATGCTGATATCCGGGGAAGACTGTTCCAGGGTGGAGGGAAGAGCAGATGCAAAGGTCAGAAGCAGACTTTGTGGTTCGCCCAGGATTACCCTCATGTTAGAAGGAGAGTCCTCACACTGGTCTTCTTACTCCTGCTAGTCTACTGTTATTTCTACCTAAGGGGCTCAAATCATGCAGAAAGTTTATTTCTCATGTAACAAATGCTTTCTGTTGTTGAATTAATTGAATCTTTTAAGCTTCTGCCTCATATTTTTTTGTGGCCTTAGCCATTGAGAAAATCTGGCTCATAATGTGTAAGCCACAAGGTAAAAAGCCTGTGTGTCCAGTGATTGGAGAATCGTACAGCTCAGAGGAACAGGGACAGTTTCCTTTCAACCGCAGTACGATGATCAGACTTGACTCACTGAGGCTGGCTCACCATTATTCATCTGTAGGGAGTCCTCTAATGTCAATGTGCCTTGAAGGCTTTCCACCCCAGATTTCAACTTCACTGATTATTTTCCTCTCCCCCTGAGTTAGGCAGTATCTTTTTTTCTTGCCCTCTCTGAGTTAGCCAGCCTCTCAGGCACAAGTATCAGCTCCCTCTCTCCTATGTGAAGCTCGTGCCACCAATGCCACACCTTCCAACAAGTTTTAAATGAGCCATAGAACAGTCACACGAAATGACTTTTTGTCTTATACTAATGCCCTAAAACCATTATCAACCTGTGTACATATCTCACACTGAACATAGTCATTGTCTTCCTCTCTTCCTATGCCCTCAGCCACAAATTCGTCTTTCCTCTGAAGTGATTTGTTTTAGGATTTGACGCATTTTAGGGATTAGGGATCTTGTTGGTTTAAGGGGTGTCAGCACTCACAGAAGGGATGAGTTAACCTCATGCAGTTGTGGGGTCTCGCTACCAAGAGTGTTCCAGGTACTAAATGTCCACATGCTAGACATGCTGTCGCATCCTGCCAACACGGGGTAGGGAACAGACAAGGTGCCTGGAAGATTCCAGTGGTTTCTAGTACCTGATCACTTGTGCCGCCCTGCCAAAGAGTAAAGGTAATGAGCATGCAAAGTCTAACATAGTGCACATATGGTAGCCATGCACTGCATAACAGCATTTTGGTCAACCACGGGCTGCATGTGTGACATTGGTTCCTCAAAATTATAGTGGAGCTGAAATATTCCTGTGCCCTAGTGGCATCGTAGCTGTGGCAGCATCATAGCACGACACACGGCTCACGTGTTTGCAATGCTGGTGTAAACACACCTACTGTGCTGCCAGTCTTATAAAAGTGCAGCACATACAACTATGTATGGCGCATGATACTCAGTGATGATAATAAACGACTATGTTACTGGCTTGTATATGTACTATGCTTTTAATCATTATTTTAGAGCTTATTTTTATACTTATGAAAACAAGTTTACTGTAAAACTATGCCATATTACACTGGCAGCAGCCTCCTACATCTCGGTTTTACTCAGTCTCGTGATTGCATTGTTTTCTCTTGTGCTTGATGTAATCTTGTGTTGTTTGTATAGTAACATATCACACAGGCTTGGAGCAGTGGCCACACCGTACAGCCTAGGTGTGTAGTAGGCAGTACTGTCTGGGTTTGTGTAAGTCCACTCCATGATGGTCGCCCAATGATAACACATTTCTAACAACACAGCTCTCCAAATGTGTCCCTGTTGTTAAGCAGCATGTTGGTGTGTGTGTGTGTGTGTGTGTGTGTGTGTGTGTGTGTGTGTTTACCTGTATTTCAAAGGCATTGTCTTCCAGAACTAACTAGAATAGCTGAGAAGTTTCCTATGAGTATAATTTTTCTTTTCTTGTTGATAATCTGTCTTTCCTTTCTATCCTCGTTCTGTACTTTCACTATTGACTAGGAGTGAAGTTGATTTATTTAGTTATTTTCTTAGCACTCAGTATTCATTTCCTATTAGAGAGCTCATGTTTTCTTTTATTCTCAAAATCAGCCATTTGTTTTCTTTGAATATTATTTCTTTGCCATCTCTTCAGTCCTGTTTCTCTGGAAGCCCTATTAGATTTATGTCAGAATCTCACAGTCTGTTTTCCATTTTTCTTACTTATTTTTAAATATTTTTAAAATCTCTGCTGACTTCTGGGTACCATTTGCAATCAATTCATTAATTATCTCTTTGAGTTTGTCTGGTATAAAGTTTATTCCAGCTACTTTTTTAATTTCAGTACTGTACTCTTTATTTACAAAATTCATTATTGGTTCTTTTTCATTGACACTTGTTCTTATTTCATTATTTAGCTTCTTAGTTTCTGTTTTTTTTTTTATGGGGCTATTTTTTCACATCTTTAAGCATCTAAACATATTAATTTTAACATGAAAGAGTGAATTCCTGTTTTATGGGTTGGTATTTGTGTTGTTCTGCCTTGGCATTACTTTTCCTCAAGGTTTTAGAATTTGGAGTTACAGGTTTGAAAAGGTTTGATTTTGAGTGGGGTGGTTTTTCCTTCCATTCTCTTTCATTCTGTATTCACCCTTCTTATCTCATGATTTTGGGGTTGCTTCCAACTGAGAACCCCCCACCTATGCCCCAATTTCCTGACCAGACCGGATACTGATGGTTTGGGGCTCTCTGCCCCGGACACCCCTGGTCCAATCACCAAACAGACTGACAGTGTGGTTCTCTTGTCACTCCTGCCTCATTTGAACATACGTTTTATATCTTCTACACAGTAGTTTTCTTTAATGCTTTCTTTTATAAGCCAAGACCTGTTCCAGCTTTCCTCACCCTTTGGTTTCACGTTGTGAGACCAGCTCGAATCTCCCATGGCATGTGGGACACCTCTAGTCTCTGTTATACTCCGAGGTATTAGGTTTTTGGCCATCCCTACCTGCTTTGAACGTGCAGCTCAGCTGCATTTATAATCTGCAGTGATTTTGTTTATTTTTGACCTAGGCTGACTTTTCTTTTTTCAGATTCTTTTATCATTGGAGCAGTGGGGGCTTCAGAACATGAAGGCACGGTCGCGTATAAGCCCACATCCATGTACAGATGCCCATACCCAGACTGGTGTTTACTTTGGACTGTATTTTGCTTTTGCTTCATTAAAATATATGAAGAATGTTTGCTCCAATAACTCTTAAAAATGTATGTTTAACAGCTCTAAAGAAACATTAACTACCTTTGCTACTTTTTTGACACTGTACTGTTATTTTCTTATACCTTAGCCCAAACCAGCTTTTAGATACCTAACATTTATTGAGCTCTTATTAAGCACAAACAGTATGTTAAGGATTTTACTTACAGTATTTCATTGTATTCCCATAACCATGGGGATGAGATAGAAACCATAACTTTACTGATTAGAAAAATAAGGTTTGAGGGATGAAGTGATTAGTCCAAGAGCAGGGCTACATGAACTTTCTAGAGTTAACTAATGTCATTTATTAGAGTTTGATTTAATTAAGGGAATCTTAATTTTTGTAAAAAACAAAACAAAACCTTTCATTTCATAGTACATAAGCAGGATTACATGAAGCTTTTCTAGAAAATTCCTAGAACTACAAGATCTTTTATCTCAATGTGATTTATTCAGAAAGGGAAAAATACATCCACCATCCATGATCTCAGGAGTGACATTAATTGTGTGTGAACCCCTCAACTTTGTGTTTGGGAGTCCATCTAGCTGTAGAGGCACAATCACACTGGAAGCAAACAAAGAATTACAAACATAAACTGTTAATGTCGCATGGTTTTGACTTAGTGAATGTGAGTTCATAGGAAAGAGAGCTCAGAGTGGGCTGAATACCCAGGGCAGATTAGAGAGAGGCAGTAGCAGCTGTTAAACACACAGGCTCGGGATACAGACCACCTGGGTTCAGAGCTGGCTCTGCCTCTTGCTAACTGCATGACCTTGAGGAGCCCACCTACCTCTCCGTACCTGAGTTTCTTTATCCTCTTTTTCTAAGTGGACATCATATAACATTTCAAAATGTTGTCGAAACTCTCTGCCTGACTGTCTCATTTGTAAGTTGCATTTGCCCTCCTGGCAAGTGGCTGTCCCAGTTGGCTTTGCACTGTGGTGTCAGTGGCCGTTCCTGGCTGACACTGACATCCGAGCTGGAGAAGGAGCAGATCTGCAATCCCAGGGTCCCCATGATGCTGTACACCGTGTGGTGAACAGTGAAACCCTGAGAAACCCTGAGATCTCCTGATCTCCCTGAGGCTCTGTACTAGGAAAGGAGCTGTTGCTATTTGAAAGCATCTTGAGACAAACAGAAAAAATGATTCGATGTCTGTCTGATTTCTTACTGAGAGCCAATCAGATCAATGGGCTCTATTACTACAAGAATAGGTGATTACTCCCAGTTGGAAATACAAGTCATCCTCCCTCTGCCTGGATGCACAAATTGACTCTCTGTGTGCTAAGGAAATGAAATAATTATTTAACGTTAAAACGAGGGCTCGGTTCATACCCTGTAAAGAGCTCAGGACAATGCCTGACACATGATTTGGGCTCAGTAAAGCCTAGACGCCATCAGTAACAAGAATGGCAGTGGCAGCATGATTATCGCTCAAGTCCTCAGCTGGTCCTTGAACAGAAGACCGTGTTTTCAAGGAGCTGAGGAGCAGGAAGGAGACAGTAGCAGACTGGGGTACTTGGCGGAAAAGCAGCTGCTGCTCCTGACCATTGGTGATGGGTTTGGAAGGCTGTAGTGCATGCGCAGAGCACCGCTAAGGTATCATCCTCCCTGCCTCTGGACTCTAGCCCAGAAAGAAAAATGTTTGGGGATGGGGGGGTATTCCAGTGTTCTGTTTGTTTATTTGGTTTAGGCAAAGATCCTCAACTTTGGCTTCACATTGGAATGACGGGAGTTTTCAAAAATCCCCACTGCAAGGTCCCAGCCCGGAGGTTCCCATGGAAATGGTCTGGGTGTGGGCGGCCTGAGGTTTTGGAACTCTCCGCTGGTGATTCCAGTGTTCGGCGCAGGCAGCACACCGCTCTTTGAGGGTGAGGGGGTGTCCCTTGGAGGTCAGCCTTCTACCCAGTCTCTTCCTTTTCCTGCCGTTTCCCAGCCTGGGGTATGGCCATGGTTCTGGGCTACCCTTCACTTTTTCATTGATCCTTTCATTCCATGCTGGAGACAAAACAAGAATGTGTTTATGTGTTTGATTTATTCATTTGTAGCAGATAGTCCTAGATCATATGTGCTGCTTTGAAAAGGAATTATGAATGGTGATCACATCTCCTGTGGAAACTACTGCTGACCGTACTAAAGGGCTGCCTTCCCCTTCCCCCTCCTGCAACATCTTCCCGCTCCCAGGGGCTCAGGGGACAAAAGAGGAAGATGCATGTGGTGTTCAGTTGTGGTCCCCGATGCAGTTGCATGATGGCTGACAGGTTGCAAGTTCACGTGTCTATCTCAGTTTTCTTTAAGCAGGGCTATTGGGTTCCAGGACCAAATGATAATACAGTAATGAAACCTCAACCATGCTTTTATTTGTCACTCCACAGCCGCTAATTTTCTTGTGCTGTAAATCACAGAGAAAAAAAGATCAACAGGCAGAAATAGCATTGCTTCAGCAACAACTCTCAGTGTTTAGAGGCTGTGAAGTGAATAATCAGAGCCTTCGTATTAAGCATTCATTATTTCACTGGCCCCTGTTGGCCTGGCTTTGCATATCCAGCCTCGCTGTGCAGACATGGAAAGTGTCTGGGCATAACAGCCACAGTTCACCTCCTGACTGTCTCCGACTCCACGCACCCTGGCCCCGGGAAGAGGACAGATTGTATCTGGGGCATTCTGTGTGACCTGGGCACTCCAGGTGCTGTCACACGCTTTCTCTTTTTGTCTTCCTAACAAATGCTCCCCGTGCCAGGCTCTGGGTCATGTGATCACACGCATTGGGAGCCTGTTTCCTGGAGTTCTTTTCTAGGATTCCCTTCTGACCTTAAGTGAAACCTACTGTTTTCCAAAGAGGGATAGTGGCTGTGTATTCCCCAGGAGTCATACAGGAATAATGCTGGTGTAAAATATGATGATAATTAACTTGATTGCGATTGACTTGACTCATGATTCATTTTAATTTGTAACAATGTAAGAGGGATGCTGCAGCAGTACATGATGAAATAGACACGATTTTGCATTGCCAGTCTTATGGTCTAATCCTAGTGCAGCCACTTCATATGTGTGTTGGTGTGGACAAGAAGTTGAATCTTTCTGCCTCTGTATCTTTACGAATAAAATTTGTCTAACCTTATTGCTACCTTAAATAAAGGGTGTTGGGAAGCTCAAATGATATATTGGTGTATGCAAGTGCTTTGTGAGCCTTAGCACAGTAGAGCTGCTTTTTCTGTATTTCCCTGTGTTCTTTTGTCCCTGTTCACATCGTCACTAGTTCTCCTCTACATTGTTTCTGTCACACTTCTGCTCATGTTGGAATGCTGTCACCCTACTCTTTGCCAGACTATCGGCTCTTATTCATTGTAGTAGGTTGATTTGTTGCCACCAAAAGATTTGTCCAAGCCCTACCCCCTGGTACCTGTGAATGTGACCTTATTTGGGCTAAGGGTCTTTGCAGGCATAATTAAGGATCTTGGGTTGACTGGGTAGGCCTTAAAAATCCAGTGGCAAGTGTCCTCATAAGAAGAGAAGACACAGATGGGGCAGGGCTGGGGGGACACACAGGAGAAGGCATGTAAAGATGGGAGGAGATGGGAGTTATTCTGTCACAAGCCAAGAGATGCTTGGAGCACCATAAACTGAAGGAAGCAAGGCAGGATCTTCCCCTGGAGCCTTCGGGAGGGAGTATGGCACTGCTGACATCTAGATTTTACACCTCTGGCATTTAGAACTGCGTGAGAATAAATTTCCCTTTTTGAACAGCCAGGCTTGTGGCAGGGTGTCACAGCAGCCACAGGAGCCTAATGTACTCATCTTTTACGGCTTGGTTCCAGGGTCCTCTGCTCCTGAAATCTCTCCCACATTCCCAAGCCTCTCTGACATTCCCCTCCTCCGGTTCCTGTGGCATCCCTTCCGTCTGTCACTCGACTTGCACCTGCTTCTATAATTATCCATCGATGAGGCTGTCTATCTCCGTGTCACCAAGGATTTGGTGGGGTTATGCCTTATTAACGTTTTTCACCTGGCATATAGTAGCTTGGTATATTTTTCTATTATGCAAAATGAATTTTGCTCTCAAACTCTCTCTCATCTTTATTATATCTCCCACCAGCACATTGGCCTTGGCTCTCAGTGCTTGTAGGGGGACCAGTGTGTCTAGCTTTTCATCTGTAGGTGCCTTTCCTCTCTCTGCACACACTGCCCATTAATAATATTTGTAAAATACTATTCAGGCCCTTGTCTACCCAGAGGCTCTCAGTGACTCCACACCTCTTGCTTTCAACTGCCTCCACTGGTCCCAAAGTATGTTCCCAGCTTTATTTGTCACTACCCTTCTCTATGAATTTCTGCTTTAAGAAAACTTATCCATTCCCTTGTTTGTAGAACACGCTTTGCTAATGTAGAACCTTGGCTAGAAAACTATGATAAACCCTTCTTTTCGCCACTGTTGACGTTTCCGTAGCATTCTTTTTCCCTTGGTGAAGAGAGTGATGTGTTTTCAACAGCATATTTTTGCTCGAGTTTACTTAGGTTGGTATAGAAAACTTAGTCTCCAAAAATACTCCCAGGTTTTCTTTCTATTGAAAGCATAAACTAGCACAGTGGAAAGGGCACAGGAGCCCTGATTTGAATCCTGCCTCAGTTGCTTGGTAGCTTTCTAACCTTGAGCCCGTTGTTTAAATTCTCAAGGCATCAGATTCAACATCTCTGAGATGGAAATGACAAAAAGACTTTATAAGGTTCTTGAGGGTAGAATGCCGTCATCATAATCATTTGATGGGATCGGTGTGTGCCGGGGAAGACTGAAATGGTGCGGTGAGGTTAACTGATTACAGTTAATTGAGAGAGAATCAAATTGTAAAAGTTACGTCGGCTTGAATGAAGGGTGTGTTCTAATTGATTCTGTGTTTCTTAAGGGAAATCATTTCCATTGCTTAATTCTTTGCAGAATAACGGGACCACTGAGCATCAGGTGGAGTCTTTCATAAGGAAAAAACTGGAGTCCCTGTTAAAAGAATCTCAAATTCGAGACAAAGAAGATCCTGATAGTTTCACAGTGAGGGCACTACTGAAGGCCACGCACGAAGGCTTAAATGCACACCTGAAGGAGGTACACCATTCCCTCTCGTCCTTGTCCTTTGACAGGAAAAAGAAAGCACATTGTGTGTTGTTTTCGATCATTTGTCATTTGTGAAATGTGTCTCCAGTTTCTTCCATTTCTGCCTTCCTGTGGTTTGAGGAATAGGAATCTCCTACTGCAAAATGATGTGAGGAATAGTTAAAGTGGATGGGTGGGGGGGGAGTGACAGGAGAAAGCCCGGTACCCCCGCACTCGTCTTCCTCCTGAGTGCTCAGGGGAGCAGAGGGGTGGGAGCCGCCACATGGTGCAGCCTCCCGCCTCTCCCAGCCTCTGCGCCCTGTTGACTGCACTTCATGCACGTGTCTCCCATCTGTCCACTTCTCTTCTTCTTCATGGCTGTGTCCCAATCTAGGCCAAGGTCAATTCTCACCTAGACTTCTCTCGCCCTTCTTCTCTTTAACCTCTACTCTGAAACCAGCACGATTCTTTAAAAATGCACATCTGACCCTGAGACTCTATCGTTCAGAATTCTTTGGTGGTGCTTCCCACTATGCTTGGGATAAACTCCAAACTCTTTGGCCAGGCTTTTCAAGGACCTTGCCTGCCCCTCCAGTCTCAGATCTCTTCATTTTCCCTGTCACCCTGCCTCCCACAGTTGTCATACCAGCCGTAACTGTTTATATGCCATGGTCTTCCTCTCATTACATTTCCTCTGTCTGGAACACCCCTTTCCTACATTTATTCTAACTGTTGCTCTTTTAAACTTCAGCTTCGATGTGATGTCTTAAATGAGTCCTGTCTTGACTGCCAGATTAGGTCAGCTGTCCCCTTATATTGCCCACAGTAACCTATTTTATCTTCTCATTTCTGAAGTTTTTAAAGCACATTTGCAATTATTTGTTCAATGTCTGTCTACCCAAATAGACTAAAAATTCCATGGAGATAGGAACCGTGTCTTCTTGATAACCATTTTTGTGTTGGCTTGTCTATTAAGACCTTCATAAAAGTTGTTGAGTGAATGGCTTGGGAGAGAGCTCTTGTGTGTCACCCTACTGTGTACAGCTGGAGTGGGAGGGCGGCGAGCCAGCAGGGAGACTTAGAGCAACACAGAATCCCTGCTGGATCACTAGCTAGCTTTCTAACTTGGGACATACTCCTTAACTTCATTACAGTTCAGATTTTTAAATAAAATTGGGATTTTAATCATACTTCTCTCCAAAGATGGTGGTATGTATTAAATGAGAATAGATGTAATGCACTTAGCATAAGCCTTGGGGGGGGGGAATAGTAGGTGCCTACTTAATAGGATGACCATATACCTCAACTTGCCTGGGACAGCCCTATTTTATACCTATTTTCCTGGTGTAATTATTAAAAGTGTTCCATTTTACTCTTAAACAGATGCTGTTTTGGGCAGTAAGTGACATGACCCCCCTAACAATAGAAGGGCAGTTAGAAGTAGAAAGGAACCCAGGCATTAATTGGTTCATTCCTCCCCCCGTTTCACAGGTAAGAGAACTGAAGTCAGAAGAAGAGGCCTGCCAAAGGACATGTAGCTATTTGGTGGCAGAACTGGGTCTCCTAACTTGGAGAGCAGTGTTACTTCTATGACCCCAGCTGGCTGTCTTCTTCATTTCAGGGTTTTTGAACAGTTAACGATCAGCTTTAATAGATCTTCAAAGGCAATCAATATGTATAAACAGTCACCTAAAATTACCCAGTAACCCCTTCTCCCTCCAGCATTTCCTGAACTGCCTCTTTCTCCAACTAATTTTCAGTCTTCCCCAGTCCCCACCCAAAATGGCACCTCTGATTAGTCTCTATGGATATTTGTAGATGCCCTCTCTGGTCTTTGGGTTTTAAGTGGTTTTGCTCATCCATCATCACACCATTTATGTGTGACACCATCTGTTTCTTCTCAGCTTAGCAAGAAGTCTTGGGAGAGCAACGGCTGCTGTGCTGGTCTCTCCCTAACCCATGCATTAGTACATATTTTTGGGTTTGGTAACTAAATGAAAGTCTAAATGCTTCTAGCAGAGTGGCCCTTCTGTACCCTAATGAGAGACAGGCTTGAGCAAGGAGATCTCTAGCCTAGAATATTAACCTGCCTGAGGAACTTCTGAGGCTCCCGTACAGCTGTCCAGTGCTCCCCACAGAAGGAACTGTGGCAGTGAACAGAAAAACTTTGCTTTGGTTTACTCAAACAAAAACAGTCTTATTACTGCATATGTGTGCTTGATTTTATTTATGTTCAATGTTTTGAAATTCCAAATAATAGTATTTGATCAACGTTGTTCCTTTTTTAATTCAGTAGAATTGGCTCTTACTGATTATTTGTCCTTTTTTAAAAATTAAATCTACTTTTAATTGAAGGTGATTTTATCCCCACTCATGGTGTTCAAAAGAACACGTCCTGCATGGTGGAGAGCCTTGTGAGCAGACACTGGACAGGCTGCTCGGAGGCCCTTGGCCCCAGCTTTGGGAACTGTTGGCAGTTCCTCTCTCCTGGCTGGTGCCTGGGACCCTCCACGCCAGTGTCCCCTTTCAAGACAGACTCAGCCACCTTTAGGAACCCCTTGCTTCCTACCTAAAGGTGGACAGAGAGAGGGTTTGCCTACCATTTCATCAGAACTAAAGAAATAATAAAAGTAAAGAAAAAGATAGTTATATTATGCTGTATTTGCTCAGCATCCAGATTTGAAGGAAGGTGGAAAGAAATCACATGGACGATCCCTTATGACCAGCTTCGGAAAACATAAGGTATGAATTAAGATTGATAAGTGGGAGGGAGGCTGAAGGGAAATAATGATGGAGAACAGGGGTGGGGGGCTGAGGGGAAATAACGATGAGAATAGAGGGGAAAAAAGATTGACAAATGTGTGCAATGCAATTAAGTTAAATTAAGTTTGAAAGGTAATGGCAGAGTATCTTCATGACCTTAGAATAACTGAAGATTTCTTAAATAGGATGCCAGAAAAGGAAAAAAGTTGATAATTGAACTACTTGGAAATTTAGGAATTGCTATTCATCAAAAGTATCAAAAACCAAGTAGCATACTGGAAAGAATATTTCCAATGCATACATTCAACAAAGGTCTTGTTGAATATATAAAGAATTCCTACAAATCAACAAAAAAGAAAGGTGCCCTAAATTAAAAAAAATAGGCAAAAAACTTTAATTCCACTTCACAAAAGAAGATATTCAAAGTGGATGGAAAAGGTGTTCACCCTTATCAGTCCTCTGGGAAGTGCGAATGAAAATGAGATTCCATCCAGACCCACCACAATAGCAAACATAACAAGCCTGAGAACACCAAGTGTTAGTGAGGATGTTGAGCAAGTGAAACTGTCGTACGCTGCTGATGGAACATGCATTTGTAATAGTACAAATGGGAAATAGTTTAAATGTCCATCAGAAATAGAATGAATTAAAATTTACATAAAGGAATATTTATCAGCAATGCAAATGACAATGTTACAACTTTCTACAATAACATGATCTTTGTAAACATGACATTGAGCAAAAGAAGCCAGACCTAAGAAAGTACATTCAGTTCATTTCTATTTATATGAAGTTTAAGAATAGGCAAAACAAATCTATAGGGTGAAATCAGACCAGTAGTTACCTTTGGGGAGAAGGGAGTGACTGAGTGGAAGAATCTAAAGGCTTTGGGAGGCACATAATATTCCATTTCCTCATTTGGTGTTTCATTTTGGGTAAAGTCATCATGCTATGCACTTAAAATTGTTGTACTTTTCTAACAGTATGTTACTCTTCCATGAAAGGGTAAAACATATTACATAAGTAATCAATTATTGGATGGCTAACGTTATGTGGGAAGTTTCTGTAAGGCCATTTCCTGTGTTTTAAGGAAGGTTGTACCTGGAATTTCCTGCCCCATCAACAGGATAATTTATTAAAGGGCTCAAAAGACAGTCATTATAACAAAAAACTGAAAACAACCAAAATTCTCACCCATAAAGACTACTTAAGTGAACCATGATTCATTCACATAATGGGCAATTATGCAGCCATTTAAGGGTGGCCACTCTGAAGAGCTCATCATGTGAAACATTAAGTGAAAAAGTAAGATGAGAAATTGACTATATGGTACATTAGGACTGATAAAATGTGCCAAAACTATCTGTAAAGAAAATGTATTATTTCCCCAAACATTATTGGCCATTGGTAATTCATCTCTTATTTCTTTTTGCATTTTATGTTAAAAAATAAACTTTAAAAAGATAGATTTATTGTAACACTTCAAATTATTATGTGAAGAATTAGAGAATATTTTATTTCCTTATTATAACTACTGATTTAAATTAAGATTATTTTCCAAAGTAAACCTTTTTGGCTGTACTTTAGGTAACATAGAAATAGAATTTATTATGCCCAAGTCATAAGAATAAATGTCCACAAGATAATTTATAGACTGTTTTAATAAATTTAATAGTATTTTAAATTGAAAGTTAAATATGATGTAACTGACAGAATAGCTTTCCATGCCATCTCATTTAATCATCACAACAACGATAATCCTTTCAAATAGATATTATCGTCCAGCCCTTCTAAGAGACACACTGGGGAGCTAGAGAGGCTAGGCCCCTTGGCAGCTTGGTGGGAAGCCAAGCTGGAACATGAGATCATCACAAGCTAGGGTTCTCACACCAGGCACACTGAGGTTTGTGAGTTAAAAATACGCCTGAAATGCTGCCAGACTAAATCGATGCCTCATTGTGAGTACAGTAGAGTCGAGGGTGCGCATGTCAACAGTGTAGCCTGTGTTTTATTCGTGGAGTATGAGAGAAGTCCGAGAGGTGACATGGTCAAATGGCAATGCGAGGATGGAGTTGCTTTCCTTTTTTAAAGCTCCATTCCCCAGATGTCCAGGGTATTCTGTCTAAAGGTCTCACCTTTGTTGGTGGAAGCTATATTTTTGGTGGCAAGGTTTTCTGCAATTTCCTCCCCACCATTTGTGTTGTCGAGGTACGTGTTGCCAAATATTGGGGTCATCCCCAATGTGGTGGTGGCAAAACCTCATCATTCCAGAAAGGTTTTATGTCTAACAGCTGATCTGGCCAGAAGACACCAGATTAGTCCTGCAGCTTTTCGGTCTGAATCCTGTGGGTAACAATTTTATTCCACTGCCAGAAATTAAAATGGATCAAAACCTTAAAGGAACTGTTTGATATAGATGGTTATTTGAGTGCATACTGATCAAAAGGAGGCATGGTAGGTAATCATTAAAAAAATTAGTACTAGCTTTTTTAAAAACAAAACCTGCCTTTTATAAGTCAATAGGAATAGTGAACTTCCTAAAAGAGGACATTTTATTCCTCATTATTATTGAACAGGTGTTACAACATTGACCCTATTCCTCCTGGAGTCACCTCCAATGCACCACTAATAGCGTCTTTCTGAGACCTTCATTTTATGTAGTTTAGAAGTCAGTTCTACAGTATGAAATCCTAGGTGTTGCCTTAATATTATAATTATGGCCATTGCCATGCTTGTTATTAATGGTGAGGCAAGCCACAATATTCGGTCATTTTTCCCCCTCCAAGTTCTTGTCCTTGTGTGTGAGTACTTTAAAGCCCAGTCCATTCTCCATATGTTGTAGATGTACCTCATTGTAGTGAGTTTGTTGGTAAGTTTACTGAAATTTTTTTTCTGGCAGAAAACTACAAAATCACGGCCTAAATCTTACAGTGCTGATGATGAGGAGGATGCACAGCAGAATCCTGGCAAGGAGACTGGCCAACCGTACAGGTAAGAAAGAGGCTCCATGTTTCTTGCTCAGACTCTCGGGGCCCCTCGATCCCCAGCTGCTTGGCTGTTTTCATTGTATGTGCCTAGAGAATTGGATTGGTCACAAGGTCAAGTGCTCGCTCAGTGCAGTGGGACCTGGGAAGATCCACTGGATATGAGATGCTAATATAGGTAGGGAGCTTCTACTGGCCTGGCACATAGTAGCTCTTACTAAATGCTAGCTCTAGAAGTTGCCAGGTAAAAGGTATCTTCAGAGAAGAGAGAGTGGATATGTGGACTAGTTCAAAGGGCTCACATAGGAGACTAAAGGGACAGACAGATGATAAGCCCATGTTAAGAGCCAGAGATTGAAATCAGCCAGACTTCAAACTCTTATTCCTTCAACCTTAACACGGGACAAGTTAGGCTTCTCAATTTTATCTATTTCTTAGGGTCATTGTCAGGATTAAGTGAATTAAACTAAGCCTGATAAGCTTTCCCCCAATTAATTAACTGCTCAAAAAAATTAGCTACTTTCTTTATTATTGTCAGTAGAATTTGGGATGAATAAAATGACCATATTTTTAGAACCCAAGTTGGGACATATGACCTGATGTAGGATTTTCCGGCAGTTTATACATACAGTAAGTCTCATAAAGGAATGTAGATTATATCACAGCTATGTAGACAAACACATGCATGCACATACATGCACACATACAAGCATCCCCCCCATTCCTGTGCCTTTATTGAATGATTGAAATTAAATGAAATTAGAGGCATAAACCTTCTGTAAAAATGGATGGCATATAGTGGTTAATTAAATTTTGTATTTGGGATTCACTTCAACAGAATGTCCATACATAAAATAGTAACTAATTAGTAAGGACAGAGGGAATGCCCACAATCCCTACCCTTAGGGTACAGAAAATTCAATTTGTAGTTACAGTAAAAATATAAGAGAAATAGATTATCTTCCAGGAGATCTCTGCTGTACCTGTTTTCAAATACAAATTTGAGAAAGGCTCAACTCTCAATCACACAGCCAGGGAAGGGACAGCATGTGGGGAAAGCCATGATAATCTCAATGTGTACAAATGAGACACTATAATACTATCACATGACATCATATTGCTTGCCACTCTTGAGTTAGAGATTTATGCATAATACATACCAAAGCCTAAGCATCTATAATAGTGTCCTTTTGTAACTTCAATAAACCAATCCACTCTCAGGATAAAGATTAAAAACAGCTAACATTATGTAGAATTTCTCTGTGTCATGGAGTGTTTTGGAGTTTTACTTGTAATTTCTAGGCATGACCTCACATTGATTTATGATCATTAACTTTCACAGTACCAGATTTTCAGCAATGACTATAGAATTTCCTAATTATTTGGTAAGGGAAGAACATGAATGCTTCTCATTTATTTTTAATACCTAAGTTTATGACTTCTTTTTTGGCAAAATGAATTGTTGGTGCATTTTGGCCTTAAGTCTTTTACTGAATTATATAAGTGTCATTAGAGTAAGGATTTTTGTCTAATTTGTGTACTACTTTATCTCTAATAGGTGCTCAATAAATATTTATTGAGTCAATAGATCTTTATCATTACTATCTAATTCCAGAACATTTTATCACATCAAAAGAAACTACCATTAGCAGCCATTCCCCATCTCTCTCTCCCTTGGTCTCTGGCACCAACTAATCTACTTTCTGTCTGTAGATTTGCCTTTTCAGGACATTACATATAAATGGAGTCATACAATATGTAGACTTTTGTGTGTGGCTCCTTTCACCTAATATGTTTTCAAGATTCATCCATGTATCAGTACTTACTTATTACTGTTGAACAACATTCTATTGTATGGCTATACAATATTTCATTCTTCCATCATTAGTTGAAGGACATTTATGTTGTTTTCACTTTTGGCTGGTATGAATAACGCTATTATGAACATTCATGTATGCATTTTTATGTATATATATGTTTTTATTTCTCTGGGGTATGTACTTAGAAGTGGAATTGTTGAGTCATATGGTAACTCTGTTTAACTTATTAAAGAACTGCAAATCTATCTCGGCAAAGCACTTGAACCACTTTATATTCCCCAGCCATATATGAGGGTACCAGTTTCTCATCAGCCTTGCCAACACATGCTCTTGCCTGCCCTTTTGGTGATAGCCATCCCAGTAGATGTGAAGAGGTATCTCATTTGTAGTTTTGGTTTGCATTTTCCTAATGACTAGTAACGTTGAGCATCTTTTCATGTTCTTATTGGCCATGTGTCTTTGAGTAGGATGAGAGTTCTGGTTAGATGTTCCCCTGGAGGAGAAAGGTGTGTATGTGAGGAGAATGTGGGGCACTTTATTGTGGAAAAGAGCAGTGGTAGAATTTGTAAAGTTGTAGAGGAGATCCTAGGACTGGTTTATAGAAGAGAGAACAAAGTATTGGATGTTTATTTTAATAAGTTAAAGAATATAAAAAACATAAAAAATAAAATCACTTGCAATTACACCTCTAAAAGATAAGCACTATGGAAATTTTGGTGTATTTCCCTTTATATATATATGATTCTTGTGGCCCATAATGCAATGGTTTTATTCCTTTAGTTCAGGTTCTCCTGTTACCAAACCAGAGTAGATTCCTGGTGAGCTCTGGTGTTATTCCTAGCTGGGTAACAGTGAGAATGAAGCCTTCCATGATAGAACTCACAAATACATGAGAAAAGACTGATTCTGAATGAGCAATGAGTAAGACCATATAGGTAGGGTTTTGTAGTGGAAGGAGTGCTGGACTATGAAACACACTTGGGGTTCTAATCCTGGCTCCATTAGGAGCAGCGAGGGAAGGTAGAGTAAACAAGGACCCAACTTCTTGTAGGTCTATGATGTCATGAGTCCCTGGGTGTGTCTCTCACAGGTTGGGCCGCCGGAGGAAAACCGTGAAGCTCTGCCGAGAGCTCTCGGACTTGGTGGTGTATACAAACTCTGTGGCTGCCCAGGACATTGTGGATGATGGTAAGGACTGAGTTGTTTTCTTTTCCTGGATAAATATTCATGACCTTTTCTTTGGTCAAAAGTTAATTAATCTTTTTTAAATCAGGTCATTAGCAAACATTTCTGGAACTGGGTACAGTCCAGCCCAGGTTGTCAAGAAGCTGCTGGTACAGAGCTTTTAGCTCATGGGGAGGGCTCTGTTGATTACTGAGGTTGCCCAATGGTCTAGGGTCAGGGAAATTGCCTACAGGTCAGAGGAGGACTTTATTATAAAAAATACAAGTGTGTCAGAGCAAGGATTTCCCCAACACTTCAACTGTGGAGGCCAGGCCTGGTTTGATAGCCGTTCTCAGCGTGAAGGACCAGAAAAAAGAAGGAAGTGATTGGGTTCACATAACACCTTGAAAAGCCCTATATTTTCTCATTGGTAATTTTGGCTTTGATGGAAATGATTTAATACAAAGATTGAGGTTTTAACAAAAAAGGAACAAAAATTTCAGAAGCACTGACTCTTTCAATGATTTTTACCTGTGAATTGCCATATATTGAATTGAGAAATTCTAGTCACAACTGTTCTTACCCTGGATTTTTCCGCTAGTTGCTTTTTTTCCTTTTGTTCACTGCCCTTCTTGTTTCCACTTTGTTCAGTTAATGAATGTTTATAGACATAAACTGTGGTCCCGTGGCTTTTCAGTCTACTTTCAATTTTAGTAGAAATTAAATGTAAATCAGAATATCCCATTTTCTCAACAAGTCATCCTGAAGGGGAGCCCACACTGCAGTGTGTCTCGTGTCTTCACAAACCCCCTTCATTCTTCCCCCACCTCCACAAGAGCATCCTTTTCTACCTGCAGATTTTCTTCCTTTGATATTGATTTCTTCTTCAAATGTGACAATTACAAAAATTTAAGTGAATTTCATGTGTGAGATCATGGCGAACTGTAGGATTCTCAGCACATGAAAAACACATTTTGTAGTAACCACCTACAGCTAGAAAATAAATTCAAGTGTACTTGATTTAGAGAAATATAATTGCTAACAAATGCCTTAGGAAATCTTAATCCTATTAGCTTAATGAAAAAATAATAATGAGTACAACTTAGCTCTTGTACTTTTGTAGTTTTTGTCTTTTGTGGGGTGTTTTTTAGCCTTAAAATGAATAATAGATAATGAATGCATGGCTTATTCTAATGCAGAGCAACTCAACTCTACCAATGGATGAATTGATACGTGCTTAATTATCAAGGCCATCTTAATGGCAGTGTGGTATGCGTATTTATGTGGGGAGACAGCACACAGGGTTAGCCATTCCAGTGCTACATTATCTGCATGTGACTTGTAAAAGATTGTAGATTTCTCCTATCACGTTTGAAGTGTTCAAAATCCTCAAATAAGATCATTTGTAGAATATTTGGGATGTGAACTATGTTAATAAATGTCCATAAAATATACATGATCGAGAGTTTATATGAGGCACATCAGACTAAAAACTAATTCCTAATTTCTTTGCGTCTCACATGTATTTATGACTGTTCCAAGTTCCAGCTCTAGAGTGTAATTGTTAGTCATTTGGTCAGCATTCAGTATCTAAGGGTGTACAACCCTGAGGACAGTGGTGGGCCTGGGAGACTGTGTGCCCTGATTAACGTGCACAGTCTGGATAGAATTAGGGTCAGTCGGCCCAGCTAGACTATATATAGCTCTACCCCTTCTGGGCCACGTCCCTCAGTCTGAGTTTAGACACGCTCAGCTGTCACAGTGTACATCGGGATGAAAACTGGCTCTGGGCAGCTTGGGTCTTTTTCTAGACTGACCTCTGCCGGCAGGTCCAGGAGACATATGGGTGGTTGTTTTGGAGTGTGGTGTGGATATTTGGTGAAGGGTGGGAGTAGTGGGATATTATAGAAACAACGCAAATGATGGGATTGGGGAATAAGGGCAGGGTATTAAATGTTTGGGGGTTTACTCCATCATGACTCTGAATTGCGGTTTCCTTGGCCCTCCTGATGACAGTCCAGGCAGAAATTTTAAAATAAACTTTCTGTTTGTTTTCCTTCCTTTATTTTTTTCATTGTTTCTAATCTTGGGTAGGTGGATGATTGTTCTTGTTTCTGAAACTGTTTTCTTTATAATGCTCCTTTGAACTTTCTCCATTATCTTTCCCTTCTCCCAAACAGGTTTTAACTAGTTCCATGATTCTTTTCAAATTAACTTTAAAATTCAATTTTTCTTTTTTGGAATTCTTTGGTTTTCTTTATGTCTAAATGCTCTCAGTTACTGTTTATTTCTCATGAGTGCTTTTTATTTATTATTTATTTTTACATATATAATCTTTATTATATTTTTCCCATTATCATTTAGTCCCCTAGTACCCCACTCTCCCCAACACATGTGTACTTTTTAGATGAATGCCTAATTTAAAGAATGTCTCCCTGTTATCAGGACTAAGTTACAAGATAGTTTTATTTTTATTTATCCATGGCTGTCTGTATCTTTGGCAAAGCCATTCTATTTGAATTATACACCTAAAAATTTTTTCCTGCCTGCCCTGTTCATACCAGTCAGATAGACATGAATTAGCGAGATGGTTAACTCTAGGGAGAACACGGGACCTTGAAATAGACAGTTATTCTAGCACAGCTCATCTGTGGCCTGAGAATGGTAAAAGAGTCCCAAGAATGGAATTATAAGGGTCTTTCATGGTCCAGAGCTGTGTCTACCCTTTTCTGTGAGTATAATCTGATATGTTGTAAGATCCTTTGTGGGTTTTTTTTTCTCTCTTCGTAGTTCTCACTTCTTTTTTTCTTTATTAAAAACTGCCAGGAACCACAGGGAATGTGTTGTCATTCAGTGAAACAAGAGCTCATCAAGTGGTTCAGCAGAAATCAGAGCAGTTCATGGTGTATAACCAAAAGCAGCTGACAAGGATTTACCCCTCTGCCTACCGCATCGACTCCAGTAATTTCAACCCTCTGCCCTACTGGAACGCAGGCTGCCAGCTTGGTGCGTATGCCTCGGGAAGGCGTGGTTCTCTCTTGTCTTGAGACTATGCTGACTTTTTGCCTAATTCTCTCACTTTGAACTTGTACAGTGGCACTGAACTACCAGTCTGAAGGGCGAATCATGCAGTTAAATCGAGCCAAATTCAAGACAAATGGCAACTGTGGCTATGTCCTGAAGCCCCAGCAAATGTGCAGAGGTATGTGTTAATTTCGTAATCATGTATCTGAACGCAGGTGACCTCTATCGAAGGTGCTTTCTGGAAGGTGTGATACCCCAGTGTTTTACAGCATGATCAAAAAAAAGGAGAGATAGAATAAGGTGTTGGAATATAAATTAAAACTCTTGTCATACTCTAATGTTTAAAATGTTCTCTCCCAAGGTTATGTACGTGAAGAGGGTCAGGGTAGCAGTGGATTGTCATCTGCAACCCAGTGCCCAGCACGATATTCACTGGGCATTACTTATAAACCGGACTAT